>JBCJKH010040860.1:0-13365 GCA_039877255.1 Loriculus beryllinus | reverse complement strand
CCTGTCCCTGCTTCCTCCCAGCTTCCCCTCCTCCCTGGCAGAGCATGAGACTCAGAAAGTCCTTGGTCAGAGTAAACGTAACAACAACTAAAAACATCGGTGTTATCAGCACTGTTCCCAGGCTGAAAGTCAAAAACACAGCAACTACTCCAGCTACTAGGAAGGAGAAAAATGACTGCTACTGCTGAACTCAGGACAACTGGGAAAGACTCTAACACTGTCAACTTTTTCTTGAAATATCAGCTGACAAGTTTAAGCAGAAAAGGAAATTAAAGTCTCCTTTGTTCTTCTAAAAATGCCAACTATATTAGTATACCGGCCACCTCCCAACCTAGTTAGCAATACCACCTGTGATTTACCTGAATGGGAGTGAACTGAGCCCAAAAGTTGGATTTTCTTGTTGTGGAGGTCTGTTTTTATTTTTTAAAGGTTGTGGGGGGAGCAAGAGTATTGAGTGGGGTCATGTTCAAACGCCATTACCAGTACAACACAGTTTTAATCTCCACAAATATATTTAAAGACATGTACATATTTAATGAACTATAATGTCCCCCTCCACTATACAGAAAATTATATCTTCTAGAAGTTTTCCTGTTCACTGATACGAGTCCCACATGGCAAAATATCTCTTAGGTCAAAGCTTCATTCAGTTATATAAAACAATAAAATATTAAGAACTGTAGTCTTTCCAAATGAATGAGTAACAAGAGTGGAATGGTTTCTGTCATCTAGTGTGAAGTATAAAATTCTGTTATACCTTCAAACTTACATATTACATCTAAAGAATAATTTATGTCATTTAATAATTTACAGTATAATAATGATTTGTAAAACTGACTCATTGGTAAAAGAATACTATTCTTTAAAGGAATAATAAATAAGAACATTCACTCCCCATTGTTCACATGCTTCCATTGTTAGCACTGATGTTTCCTTGTCAGATTTGCTCTTTATGCTTTATTCCATATGTTAAAATAGTCCCTACTGAAATAGGGAAAGTGATAATTTATATCACCTTAGAGGGAAAAAAAACAAAACAAACAAACCAGCAAATGAAAAATAGAAAAAAAAAAAAGGAAAAAAATTCTTACGGATTACTTCTGTAACTCAGTTTACCACAAGATCACATGAAGCAGAAGCAGCATGCAGAAATATGCTAAGGGTGGGGAGTGGGTCAGAGGGCAGTCAGAACATAAATTGGCATAAATTGGTCATGGCACCATGGAGCTGGATGGCTTCCAGAGCCTGTTATCTAATCCCCAGCAGTTATTGTCAGGGTCATGATGAAAAATTGAAATCCATGATGGAGTCATGAAAAACCTTCTACATGAGATCCACCACTAGACAGGCAACCCTTAAGAACAAAAGCAAGATCAAGCTCTGGTGGGATATATGACTTAAGGATCTGAATAAGACTTAGAAGACGGCTACGAGGAGCCAAAGAAACACCTTCTAGTTTCTACTCCTTACAGAGGCACTTTGTCCATACTCCAAGGCATCACTGATGATCCTAACTCTACAGTGATCATCATTCAGAGAGTAAGCTAGCTGTCCTATCACCACCCTCAAAACAGTATCAAAGTCCTAATGTGAATAATAACCTCCCTGTTGCAAGGGGGTATTTGCTGCCTTCTCCATGCTGGGCTTTATATTTCTTGCTAATTTAGTAGCCATATTACCATTTTCCAGTGTTTCTCTGTTTCTCTGCTTTTGGGCATGCCAGAAACATAAAGAGTCAAGAAATATTATGAAAAGAAGGATAAATTCAAAGGCACTCGACTTTGCAGGGAGTAAATACTACAGGTACTAGTAAAAATAGCAAGTCATTGCTTAAGCATACCAATGATCAAACAATATACTAGAAACCTGCCTGTCTTCATAGAATAAGGTGTCTCAAATCGCCTTAATGCCTTCTCCCACAGGTGTTAAGAACAATAGGACAGTGGCCCTGTCTTTGGTATGGCAGCTTTAGCATATCACTGTTTTATCTGGACATTGGACATCAACAACCCATAAAGGCAGAATTAGCAAGCAAATTAGCTATACTTCACTCAATTTAAAAACCTTTCAGTCTGGCTTGAACCAACAGATCAATATAAACGAATGAATATGGGCCAGCACCTTGTGTCCTTGTTAAATATGGCATCAAATTCCAAGGACTAAAAAGCTAATTTGAGATTTTGCAATTTAAAGGGGTTTTTCTTACAGGAAAAAGAAGGAAAAAAAAAGCAGCAAACTACAACACATATTTTGTAGTCACATAAAGTTACTTGAAATGCCTATTACATTACAAAGGATTTCTTAAAATCAAATATCTTCACTGTCTTCCCAATTGCAGAGTAGCCCAGAAAAAAATAACAACTGGCTTTAATTAGTTCTATTATTAGATTTATCTTAAGCAACTTGGTCCACAGAGAGACAGATACTAATTTCTTTCAGAGGTATACTGCATACCAACATTACAAAACTTTACTCACCTTTTAAATTCTTTAGCCTTCAAATGCTCTAGTTTAAACATCATACAGCATAAGCAGGAATAGCTTGCTAAGGTCTCTATGTATATTGTTAAAATTACATCTACCACTGAAATAAATACTCCTCAACTAAGGGGATATGGAAATCAAGTCTCTGAAATTGTAATGAATTAACAATAGTGCCTGTTTTTCTTAGTTATCAGTGGGTTCATTACTGAAAATCTCAGTTATTCTAACATTTTTCACAACACTCTTCCAGCACATTTTTAATGAGTCCAGTGGACCTAGTTCTAAACCACAGAAGATCACCTGAATGCCACAAAACAGGCATAATTTTTGGCTTTAGCATTTGTCCTCCATCTAACCATTTTCTCACCTTCATCATGGTTTGGAACTCCAGGTTAACTTCCCTGCTTCTAAGAAGCCCTGGAGAAAGTTAAAACATAAAGCAAATTTGTTTTTTTTTTTTTGTTCCCAAGGGCTCCATTACATACCTGAAACGAGGATGAAGTCATTCACTAAGATAGTACAGGCAAATCCCTGTAATAGAAAGGGTGTAGGGGCAGAAGAGCTCACGCACTTGCCTTCTCCTAGAGGCAGAAGTAAATTTACAGTCTAGGGAGAAGATAAATGATGAAGCCCAAGGAGCAGCTTTATATTCTATTAAATTTGTGAGGTTTGTACCCCCCCCTTCAAACTCCAGTTCACTTGGCCCCAAAGACACTGGATATGCTCTATGATTTTGTTAGGTCTTCCCTCTAGTATCTTCTTTTGATTAACAGAGTGCTAGACTTCCTTATAAATTATTATTTAAAACTTCAGATTTGTTAGAAATCTAAATACATTCTAGTGCACTCTTACATTCTGAATTTCTGTAATCTTTCGCCGTGTGGCTGCTTTTACTACTGACCTTTAATCTGTTCTCTATAATAACTTAAGCAAATTAATTAGGCAAGGCTAAGTGCATGAATTAAACAGGGTTTGGTTTTGTCTTCTAGTCCATCTTGCAAACTGATGGAGTGGAATGCACTATGGAGAATTTGCTTTGAGCAAATTTAAAAAAAAAATCTTAAAAATAGCTAGGGTGAAACCGTGTCAGTAAGCAGCATCCCTGCACTTCTTAACAGCTATAATTACTCATGAACTCCACACTCAAAATGAAACCATTAAGATGATAAAAATGCAAATCCAATGTTTCAAGATACCTCTACAGTACAGAACATTTGTTCTCTTATCACTTATCCTCAAAGCTTATCACTCATAATTTATCAATTTTTTCCCCGAACAAGATTTTACTTTGAAGAAACAGAAAGTCAAGAGCAAAATCCAATAAAATACAACACAGAAGAAAACCATACAAATCCAGGTTTACTTTTATTATAGAAAAAAAGCCAGAGATCAAGATTTAGTGGTTTTGAAGGTTTTAGTCTGTTGCTCTATAGCTGCATGAAAGAAAAATCAAAAAGGAAGAAATTTTAATTGTTACATGATTTTGTCAGCTAAAACTGTGAATCAACCCATAATAAATAAATTTTAAAAAAAAACCACCCAAAAAAACACCCAGCAAAAAAAAAGAAACCACAGCCCCACAAAATAGTTTTCTTCTCAAGCAAAACTACTTTTTAACTAGAAATTAATGCTATACTCAGTGTTACTATTCTTGTAAAAGAATTTGGCAAAATAATTTTTTTTATTTTTTTCCCTAAAACAGTAATAGATAAATATAAAATAAGCACTGCAAAACAAGAAAAAAGTTGCCAAGCTTTTAAGGAGTGCTCCCAAATGCACTCTCTTAAGAAATTACAAAATCTGCTAAAAGACAGCCAGGAATTTTATAAACCTCTGCTTCAGGGCGTGCTTTAATTTCTAGACACCAAGAAAAGCACACAAAAGGTCCCTAGGTTCATCCAGATCAACTCAAGGCTGAACCAGACCAGTTATTTAGGACCAGGTCAACTGTTAATCCTTGGTAACAGGCAAAAAGTAAAAAAAAATGCTTTTAATTGCCCATTTGGCTGAAAAAGCCACCTCACAGCTTCACAGCTCAGGCGTCTGCACTCCACTTATTCTTCACTCACTTCCCATTTATGGGATCAAGGGCTGACATAATGGGAGGCTGTTACATACGAATTCAAGCATAGCAAAATTTCTGGAATTTCAAGTTGAAAAATAAAAACAACCTTAATATTTAGCCTAATCTTATTAGATGTCCTTTTTCAGAATAAGTGGACTGTTCCCAGCCCTTCCATTCTTATTATTCTATCTACCAAATATGTAAGAAGACTGAAAAAAAAGCACTACATAACCAGTAAGTAAGAAGGTGCTACATAACTACCCATTAGACCCACAGAAATCCAGCAAGTACCAGCTCAAAATATGCACAGGTTGTATATACTGCTATAGTAGAAAATTAAATTCTTTTCTCCTGGTAATTACAGCCAGCTTTAAATATAGTACATATTTCATACTTCACTGAATTAGTTTACCCTGCTACTTATTTTTGAGAAGTAATCCAAATGCATCACCCTTCCTGCCCCCCATAGTACTTTTCTTAGCCATTACCATTTGCCAATAAAATTTTATTGTCTATTTTGGATAAAAGTTAAACACTCTCACTTGCATTTTAATTCAGCATGACTGAAACAGGAATAAACAGCCATACCTCAATCCATAGGGTATCAAGACTTGTAAGGTGTAGTGAGATACTCTAAAAGGTGACCTAATTCCTTCCATCCACTCCAAAGAGTAGTATTTCTTCTGCCCTAACTACATTAGTCATGGGAAAGAAAACAGACATTGCAGGAACCTGAAATAACTGAGGACACCAGCTTTCTAGTACATAGGAAGACAGCGGTGCACACACTTGAATCCCCACGAGCACATCTGACTGTGAAGCTTTATCTGCTCCTGTGGACCAGATTCCTAAGCATTTATGTAAACTTACAACCTAAGTGTATGTCATTTGAATACCTACTCATATATATATAAGCAAATATATAATTTGTTACTTTTCATACGGAAAGATGCCTCTCTCTTTTTCCCCAGTCAAAGTGCTTTTATTTAATGTTTGGTTGAGCAATTAGTTGGAAGGTAGAAAGACAAAGAATGATTTAAGGGTTCTCTCCCTGCCCCTGCTCCAGAAACTTATTCATTTAATTCCTTCTGAGGGCTTTTTCTACTGCTGCATATTACTTTGGGTCTCTTAAGCATATGCCAAGCTTTAAAACCAGCCACTAATCTCACGGATTATCTTCTGTGCTATTTCATTAGGGTTTACTCTAGTATAAACACAGTTTTGTAACAGCTAATACAGTGTAATGCAGAGCTGGCACTACATTCAAAAGTGAGGCTCACTCTTACGAGTTCTCATCCCATACAACCAGATAGCAAAACAAGAACATGAGGAACAAGCACATAAACTAGCCCACTGGTGCAGCAATCTCTCTGAATTCTCGCAATGTATGCATTTATATGGGTTTGGAAATGGTAATGCAAACATCAGCAGATAAAACTCCTCATATGTGAGAAATGGAAGGACTCAAAAAATTTTCAGAATAAGCTCTCCATGTGTTTCACCCAACCTGTCTATTCTGTTTGATTTCCTTTGTTTGTTTGTTTAAGCGAAGCGTAGCAAGGGAAACTTAGACAGTATTCACATATTTGCCAACACAGTCAAGTCACAAAAGAATAAATGTATGATGTATCCATGATGATGCATCTACTGCATATGAAAGCTTACTTGATTCAAACCAGCTGAGCTCACAACATGCTTGCAGAATGACATTAAGGTCAATCTGTACTGGTCATTTTTTTAGTTGGATTTTGCCTGAAAGCATCTACATCTTAATGAAACAGGGAATGAGTAAGTGTGGAAGAATCTGGTTGAAATTACATATAACAAAGGTTAAAAAAAAAAAAACCAAAAAAAACCCAACACACTGAATAATGAACAATGCAGCTTCAAAAGGTTGTAACAGAAGAACAGCCTAAAGCCAAGGATGTGCTCATTAGGTCATTTAGTTAAATAAGGTTAAATAAGTAGGTACAAACAGGCAAAGGGAATTTATTTCCCTCCCCACATACTATTATGTGGTGCCCAATAATAGAAGTAAAGAGTAAAGCACACTGCTGAGTTCTGTTTTATGACAGCACAGAATAGCTTAATTTTATCCTGTCTCACCCTTCTTATTAATAAAAAGATGGTCCGTCTAAAGGAAATAAATGAAAAATTATGCTTATATAGCCAAGAGTTATATTTATAGCTAAGTACAACTGTAATAATGGAATGTTTTATTTAACTCCTCCATTGCTGTTTTAAACAAATACATTAATTTACCTTTAATATTACTGGATGAGGATTCTAACTCCTAATGATTCCTGAATTTATTTTTTTTCTCTCCCAAAATGTGAAAATCTTTAGCAATTAGACAGAGAGACAAACTACTGCTCAGCTGTTCATTAAATTATTTCAGAGTATCCAGAGAAAACACAGCATAGCTCAGTAAAAGTCAGACTACTTTGAAAACTGTCATCAAGCAGGCCCTAAAAAGATGGGGAATCTTTCAGGAAGCTGACATTTGGAGAAATTTGTCTTTCCCCTTTTCTGTTACCCAGCTCCTACCTGGGACCGAAGAACAGCTGAGATAGTCTTTATGTTCATCATAAAAAACATCCCAAAGTATAGGTGTTAAAAGAGATCTCCTCAACATTGTCCTTTCAAATGCCTTTTTTTTTTTTTCAAAATACTTTACACAAAGAATTCTTCATTGAATCAACCAGATACATTCACCCCTTTAAAATGTGAATTCATGGCTTTCCTTTATGCTTTCACAAATTATTTTCCCCTGAAGTGTGCATCCCAGAGTGCACCAAGCCCAAGGAAGAACCAGCACACAACAATCTATCAGATCAGGCAAACATAAATAAGCTAATGATAAACAACATGGCCTCAAACAATACCAATACATGAAAGAGCAGCATAAGCATAGTATTTTCTCTGCCTGAATGTTTTATAATTGGAAGCAAAAGAGAAAGAAGCCTCATCTAGTAAATCATTATTTGGTAGTTCACAGAAATGTTGCATTACACTGGCAAACTTGATCTGCATTTTCCTACGAGAAGACAGCTTTCCTGGTGGTTCTGAGCAAGGCAATAATACATATTTTAACGAGAACCAAGTGATCACCTTCAGTTCTAGAGGGGCAAACATGCTTCTTCCCCTTCCTAAATCAAATAATATTCAAGCCAAAAAGATATCAGCATCTTTTCAGCTGCTGTTTTCACCTTGGAGCTAGAAGGTATAATGGAAGCTCCAAGGTGCATATTAACACACTGGTATATTATACAGTTGGGCTTTTTTTTTTTGTTTGTTTTTGTTTGGTTTTGATTGCTTTTGTTTTTTTTAAAGGATAATGTAATTCATGTGAGAACATAGATTTTAAGCAACATGTCACCAATTCAAATCCTGTCCAGGTAAGCAGTAAAAGGAACTAACATATATAGAACACAGTTGCTGGTTTCATTAATTTTAGATAGAAAATGTTGACATAAAAGAGGCACAGACAAACCTGACACATCTGATAGCATTATCTGCTGTAACAAATTTACTTAGTGTATCATCTACGAGCTAAACATCTAACACAGAATTAGAGTGTGGCATTATAGAGAAAGAAGACAAACTGCATACGGTCTTAAAGCACATAGTTTACAATTCTTACATTTTATAAGCTATTTTTAAAACCTGTTGTTAAAATCAGCACAAAATCTGCTGAGGCTGGCCAAGCAGCAAGTAAATTAGGAAGCCAGACATTAACATTTTTGAGACATGAATCTGACAGCCACACTTACAACTATTCTGTCAATTCATCTGCAGAGAAACTACACCTAATAGTGTCTATATTTTTCTTAATATAATTTCTGACATACAAACCAAGACTCACAGACACAACAGTTTCCAAATGCTTGATAATGTGGGGTGCTTTCTCCCCCATTTTTTTCCTTTTAAGAATCTAAATTGAAGAATGCATAGACATCTCACTTCTTGGCACAGTATTTCAGGTTACTGAACACTTCAAGAAATTTCTCTCAATACACACATTTTTATCCCCCATTTCTATTTAAGTATTGTAAAAGACATAACAGTTACTTTAGCTTTATGTACTTTCCAGTGGTTTAGCTAGGAGCTCCGGTTGATTTCAATAACAGAACTGAAAACCAAATGAACAATTCATCTCAGTGACTGCATTTCATCCCACATCCTTCACTTTGTTAATAAAATAATTTTTCAGGCTCTAATAAGATACTTTTTACAGTTGCATTTACTGCATTTCTTCCAGTCAGGTTGCTTACAAAATGTACTGGCTTCTTGCTCTTTTTCATCAGTCAGATACACTGCCACACTCTAAAGAGTATTGTAGATGGTATGATCATATCTGTTACCCCAAAAAAATAGAAGGAGAAAAAAAAAAGTTTTTCCCCACTAATTAATTCCTCCAATTCCTTTCACATAACTAGATACCACTTCAACAAAACAGAAGCCAGGAAATTGTTCTGAATCAAGGCACTTGACCTGATAAAAATAGCATGTTTCTCCTCTGACAGGCAAGCTGCCAATAGATTTAAAGGGTTACTAAGCAGTTTTAAAATCTTAGGAAAGTTAAATGTAATACCTGAGGATTCATTCTGAGACAGGGAATCCCCTGGATTCTGTATTTTCTGTCAAAATAAAGGCTCAGTGGAATTAAAAAGAACCAAAATTATGCCATCCCGAAACATAGCTGAACCAAAAAGGCCTTAAAAGAGTAAAACAAGACAAAACCAGAAGAAACTAGTTATGTCTTCCTCATGGGATTGAGTATTAGGATTTTAGGTTCTTTTGGATGCAAGAGTCAAAATCCATCTTCAGCATTTCCAATGCCCAAATTTTCTGCAAATGCAGTGCAGCACTCCAACATTTAACTGTTTTTTCCACATTTAATAGTATCTAAAGTTTCAGTTTTAGTAATAGGCTACATAGATATATACCTAAAGCTGTACAACAAAATCTGTTTGGAAGAGGCCTCTGGCATAAAGCCTTACAGGGGAAATTGGCCCAAGAATCATCTCTGGTTCAAGATTTGGTTCAAGGATCATCTCTGAAGCTGAAGAGCAGACCATCCAAACAAGCACCAAGTCAGGCAAAATGCAGGTCTGCATGGATGAACAAGGAGCTCCTGCCAAAATCAAGCATAAAAAAGAACCCTTCAGAAAGGAAGCAAGGACATGTAACCTGGGAGGAATACATGCTCTGAGCATGCAGAATTGCCGTAAGGACAGCCAAGGCTCAAATTTATTAGATCCAGCAAAAAAAAAAAAAAAAAAACCCCAGCAATCAGGGCTTCTTGCACATAGGTGACAAAAGGAAAACTAAAGAAAATGTGAGCCCACTGTTGAATGGAGCAGGGGACTCAGCGGTCCTAGAAAAGGCTGAGATATGGAATGCCTTCCTCTCTTCAGTCTTCACAATCAAGACCAGCTTCATGAGATCCCTGTCTCTAAACTGAAGAGGCATGAATTTGACATATGGACCACTCAATAAATGAAGAATTGGGGGGAGGGTTGCACTCAAGAGAGTTGTGGTCAATGGCTTCTGTGAAGACAGGCTGAGAGAGCTGGGTTTGTTCAGCCTGGAGACGTGAAGGCTCCAGGGAGACCTTATAGCAACTTCAAATACCTGGTACATCTATTAGTAACGCACCTTGGCCAGTAACTTTCTTGTAACAGTGGAATGGAAAAAAGAAAAAAAAGGGAGGAAAAAAAACCAAACCAAACCAATTTAATTACATAATAGTAAATAACTAAAAAAGCAGCTTTCAAAATAAGGCGTTTGTAAGAGAAATTGCACATAAATATGTGTATTGATTGGAAAATATGTTAAGTAATACTAAATATCACAAAACAACAGGGAACAATAGTACTGAATAAAATTCAGCCTCTGCATTGTCAGAGTCTGCACTACTTTTTTCATCAAGGTTGCTCAGACACTTTCACAACTTTTTAATTTTAAGTACATCACCTTGCCTGAGAAACAAAAAATTTAAAGGGCATTTCCTTCAATTCCTCAACTTTTTGCCTAGGTTATTAACTTGGACAAAACAGAATAACTTCATGTCACATCTGCTTACACCACAAAGGAAAAACAAAATCAAACCAAAAATATATATATGTATATATAAAAATCACAGAGTTGTATCAGAATCAAAGATAAGCTGAATGGCTTTCCCAAGGTCTTCATATATTAATTGCTATTGAAGTTAAGCAGCTAAGTTGTTTTACAGGAGTTTCAAACACTGAGAACCACTGCCATGGAACAGGCAGAGGACATCTGTCATGAGATGCCAAGACTACAATTCACCAGGAATATAAAAACTGTCAAACACCCCCTGAGTTTTTTCTTAACCTATCTTTCACTGACCAGGCTACCCTCTATCAGTTTCTATATGATAGCCTTCTCACTGAATAAAAGTATTAGCTGGCTTCTTGCTCCTTCATTTTATACACACACCTATACACCATCTTCAAGGATTTGGAAGGGCATTTGAAAAACAGTGTGATCAGGAAACAACTTAACTCTAACTCTGCAGACAGACAACTACTGAAAATCATGGTATTAATATTTTAGTATCTGGAAGTACAATTAATTAACCATGCCATTAAGATATGTAACAGCTACTCATGCAAATGCAAACATTTCCATTTAGATAATGCACTTAATGTTTGTATTAAATATCAGATAATCTTCAAATGCAGCATGGACTGCCTAAACATAAAATAAAACAGTGGTAATCTTCTTATAGTCCTATTTCTAACTACAAATGACTTGCTGTTTTGCTCAAAATAGCCTGTGTGGGTCAAAAAATACATCAGGTGTTCCTAACGTAGGCAAGACTGAGTTGATACGTTTTGAGGATACATTCTGATTATAGTTTTTAACTTCAAGAAAAAATGCTGTCATTTTGTAATCAATGACAGCCAAGAGCTTCTACCTCTGCAAAAGACAGAAGGCTCTTTGATTGATTCATAAAGCATCCTTTAAATTCATTGTTTTCACATTTCATCCTCTAAGATCTGAAAAAGGAAAAACCAACTGAACATAATATGTGACTTAACATCATTTACTTGACATGTACTTAATAGGTTCTACAATGTTCCTGCAGTTATCTTATTAAACAAAGTCACAGAGCCTTCTTGTGCAGGCATCCTTTCTCTATCACACTCCTTCACAATTCAGGATGTGCTTAGATAAACTCTACTCTGTTCAAATGCCACATTTCAATAGCCCAAAGCCATCATGAAGACCAGAATTTATAAGCACTCTTTGTTTATTTCTCCCCTCATGGGGCAACCATATAACTATGTCATTCACTGTGTAGTCTTTGATCAAAGGATAACAAACTACATAGTGTGAAAAGAAAATGCACCAAAAAGTACCAGTGCACTGTTTCTTTAGCTCTTTGATCATGTCGATAGATTTCAGAATTTAAAAATAAGTGCCTGCAAGAAGTCATTACTAACTCCAAACACATTTGACTAACTTCATTAGTCAAATAATGACTGTTTAATGAAATACATTAGAAACATTAACAGCAACAAAGAGCAAAGAAAAATTCTAACAAAGAAAATATGAAAAACTTGGAAAGACAAAAGCAAATTCATGTTTGCTTATTTGCTAGGGCTTGGGGTAGGGTTTTTTGTGTTATCTGCTCAGATTTTTCTGTTTGTTTTAATTTAGACCATGATTTAACACCTGTATCCTCTAAGAGTATTTAAATTCCATTATTTTTTTTTTCTGCTTACAGTTCAATTTAATAAATAAAACATACTACTGCACAGGAAAGAACAAGATTTCACACTACGCTGCAACAGTAGCTCTTAAGACTTTTTCAGTTATTTTCATACAAACGTAGATAGAAGAAAAAATATAAAGAACAACATCAAGTGCAAAGCAAAACAAAACAGGTCTTGCAAGAATCCTACAATGCACATACGCTATCCTAAAACATGGAAGGACCTAATATATTAGGAACTTGCAATTAATTTAATCCAAACCTTTATTTAGTCTGTATTTACCAATACTCTGAAACAACAAATTATCAGGAGACACACACAAAATATAGAAAAGGTCTCACTGGAAATACATGCCTTAAATGCAGAAATATTTGCTGCTGCAATTTTTGAAAATGGAGACTTATTTCTAGGCATGCTCACAGTCATCACCTTCATTAAGTCCCTACAATATTTTATCAAAAAATATTTTGCTACTGCCTCTACCTGCCTGAGTGACTTCTCAGTTTCTCATTTATGGCTGAGCTTGAGAAAGAGACAGTATTTCAAGGTCTAAATATGGTCCAAATGTTTACAGAAAATGCACAAATCTTGTGAAAAGTAACTTCTTCAACATAATTTTTTTTCTGTTTTCTATACAGGTTACTGATTGTTTCTGTGAGATAATGTATAGCAGTTACAGCAGCTGTATTTCAGCTGCCAAGGAAGAAAACATCTGTTCTGGAATTTCCCATATTCAGATTAGTACTAATAAAATTTAAACTTTCTATTCAATATTCACTGAAGCCTTCATATTGAAACACCACACCTTTCATTTCACTGCCCACCAGTGTTTGGAAATCATGGTGTTTGGTGTTAAAACTTGTACAGATAAGAGGAGGGCAATCAAAATAAGATGTCAACTGAATCAACTGCAAGCAGTAACTTAGAATCATAGATTCATAGGATCATAAAATAATTGGAAAGGACCTCAAGATCATCTAGTTCCAACTCCCCTGCCATAAGCAGGGACACCTCACACTAAACCATGCCATCCAAGGCTTCGTCCAACCTGGCCTTGAACACTGCC
>JBCJKH010040859.1:0-17837 GCA_039877255.1 Loriculus beryllinus | reverse complement strand
TGGGCCATCTGCCTTGCAGGGGCTCCCACGGCCACACCAGCCTGGCAGGAGGGGGCAAGGTGCCACGGTGAGGGGGACTGCAGCAGCAGGCAGATGTGCTGCGACGGCCGGTGCACAGAGTCGTGCAGCACTGTGCACCAAGGTGGGACACGGGGGGGCCACTAAATCCGGGGAGCTACAGGGGCAAAGGCAGCTCCTCTCCAAACCTCTGAGAGAGGGTCTGGTGCCAGCCCCGTGGTTCTGGTGGGAGGAGATGCCACAGCATTGCCACAGGGTACAGCTGTGCTGCGGTGCCTGGTGCAGCAGGGCTATGGTGCTGAGGGGGCTGCGGTGTCAGGGGATGCATGCCCTGGGCAGCCCCACAGCCACACCACTACACGCCCTCCAGAGAAACCCGGCTTCTGCCCTGCCCGTGCCGGGCTGTTCCCCAGTTATGACTGCAGAGCTTGGTGCTGGCACGATGCCGGGTGCCCTGGTGAGGAGAAGTGCTGCCTGCGCGGCTGTGACTACATCTGCCTGCCCCCGGCCCGAGGTGCGAACTGCTTGGCCCCAGCATGAGAGCAGTGGGCTGGGATCCTCCCCAGCTGTGGATCGCCATCACCCCCTGTGCCCACAGCTCCACTGCCTCCTATCCCCAGAGAAACCGAGCATCTGCCCTGTGGCCATGGAGGCACCAACTGCTGCGTCCCCGTGCGGCACTGCCTGTGCTGGGGACTGGCAGTGCCCAGGGGAGGAGAAGTGCTGCAGCAGCACATATGGGCACGTGTGCTCAGCCCCTGAGCGAGGTGAGGACACAGCCACCGGGGCCATGGGGCCACATGGGCACGATGGAAACGCTGCCATGTGGCATGACGTGAGGCAGTGCTGCCGTGGGGCAGGGGGTGCCCGCAGGGCAGGGGGTGCCTGTCCCTGTCGCCCCTTCCCACCCCTCAGACAAACCCGGCGAGTGCCCGAGGGTGAGGCCGCGGCAGCCACCGGAGCTGTGTGAGGAGGAGGATTCCTGCGCCCACGACAGGGACTGTCCCCGGCAGGAGAAGTGCTGCTTCTCCGGCTGCGCCATGCGCTGCGCCCGCCCAGCCCGGGGTGAGCGCTGGCAGCCCGGACCCTGCACGGGGCACGGTGTGTGCGGGACCCGCACCCTGAGCTGGTCCCTTCCCATGCAGAGCACCCCGGGCAGTGCCCTCGGGCAGAGCCGTGCTGGGACCCGCGGCGCAGGAGGCGGAGCCAGTGCCTGGACGACAGCATCTGCGGGCGAGCCGAGAAGTGCTGCAACACCGGCTGCGCCTGGGAGTGCGTGCCCGTGCCCAGAGGTACCAGGAGCGTTGCTGGGGGAACTGGCCACCAGCCCCGGAGAACCACTGGGTAACAGCAGTAGCTGTGCCCCTGCAGAGAACTGGGACAGGGATGGCGGTCAGTGCATGGAGGAGTGCAAGGCTGACTCACAGTGTCCCCGGGGACAGAGGTGCACCAGCAACGGCTGTGGCCACGTCTGCACAGACATCCCTGGAGGTGAGAGCCAGCCGCGTCCCCCAGGGTCATGCAGGGCAAACCCTGGAATGCCCCATGGTGGGATACCCCTGCCGGGCGCTTCCCTTGCAGGCAGATTGGGAACATGCCCCATCCCCAGGGAGGCAGGGACGTGCCTGGACCTCTGCAGCTTCGATGAGGAGTGTCCCTGGGGACACAAGTGCTGCAGCAACGGCTGTGGCCACATCTGCACACCCGCCTCTCTGCAAGGTCAGCATCAGGTACCCCCTCCTGGCTGAGCACAGGGATCCCCTCGACACCAACCTCACAGGGACACCCTGGTGCTGCCTCCCCAGCAAGGAGGGGCTGCGCCCCAGGGTCCCGCACGCTCCCCACTGTCCCTGCCCGTCCTTCTGCACCCCTACCTCACTCCATGTACGTGATGAGCATGCACAGCCTCAGATCAGGGCTGCCCATGACCGTGCTCTCCCTCCCACAGAGCGCGACACCGCGGCCATGCCCTGGCACGGGGCCGAGCGGTGCCCGCAGGAGTGCGAGGCCGACTCGCAGTGCCCCGGGGGCCAGTACTGCACCCACAGCGGCTGCGGCCACGTCTGCACGGACCCCCCCAGAGGTGAGGGAGGGCTGGGCCAGCCGGGACCCAACAGCACCCGGGGGTGCCCCACACAGGCTGCTCCACACCATGGGATGATCCCAGGGGCCATGGGATGTGCCTGGACCTTTGCAGCCTCCATGAGGACTGTGCCCAGGGCCACAAGTGCTGCAGCAATGGCTGCAGCCATGTCTGCACACTGATGCCTGCAGGGAAAGGGGCACTGGGCCACCAAGCCAGGGCCAGCACCAGGGCAGAGCCATATGGAGTGCTCAGTGTGCTCCTGGAACCACATCAGCACAGCTGGTCCCTGCTGCTGCCCCATCACTCTGCTCCCTGCAGAGATATGCTTTTGGGTTAAGGGCACCAGAAAGGACATGGAGCTGGATAAAACTGCCGCCAGAGCCAGCCATGCTCAGAGGCACCTGTGGCCTCCACAGCCTCAGAGCTCCTAAAACTACATCCTTCTTTCCAGATGCTGCATGACCCGAGAGCAGCTCCTCCATGGCAGGAAGACACCTTCGGAAGGGAACACAGGGCCAGCTGGCTCATCCCCTCCCCACCACCTCCAGCAATAAAGCCTGTGCTTGGCCACCTCCAGCTGCCCTCTGAGTCTTGGCAGCACCAGGTTGACCCCACCAGGCATTGGGACAGCCCTGGGCTCACCAGGGTAGGAATGACCTTACCAGGGCTGGTGGCTCAGCCCACACCAGAATCGCTTCACCAGAGGTCGGTGAAGCGGTGCAGACACAGACCTGAGGCTGTGGGACGGGGATGCCCCAGCGTCCACCAAAGGGTCTATTCCTCCTCCATCAGATTGCTTTAGCTCCCAGCCAGGTTACATCTGCAGCTTGAGGGCAGAGCTAGGGCCAGAAGATATGGGAAGAGAATAGAAGGGAAGGTCTTAAGCTGATTATGGTCTGGATATGGGAAGCAAAGGAGAGGCTTGGTGGAAGATGCAGATGAAACTTAGTGGGGAATCCAGGAGCTGGGAGGAGGAAAGTGTAGAACTGTGAAGGTCTCAGAGCCATTCTGGAGCTGGGAAAGCCCTAAGGGTTGGATTCCCCCATTTGCAAAAGGTGATGTGAGTCTCCTCAGGCAAAGTGCATATGAAGTGAGAGCTCAGGGCCCCATCCATCAGTGTGGAGGCACATGCTCCAGGTACAGCAGCTTCAGAGTTATGACCCTCCTGGGACTAATGCAAGGAAATTTATCTCCTTCTCCTGCTATTGCTTCATTCTCCCTCCCTACAGATGCAGCCAGACCAATCCTTAATGTGGGCTGGAAAGCCTGTTGGAAATGAAGTACTTGACTTGAGGGGGGCCAGATCTCTGGCTGAGTTTGTTATATGCTATCACATTACCAATAAGTTTTAATTATAATCTGAAGGAGTAGAGCAAAAACCAAAATCAACAAATAAACCCTTAATTAACAAAAAGAAATCCCATGATCTCCACTAAAAGTGCTTAATCTGCAGGTTGAATATCGTGCACAGGTGAGGAATTAGGGCACCTCTTTCTGGGTGTCTCTCAGGTTGTGGAAAATGATGCACACTCACTACATCACCCTGTAAAATAAGGCTATTTTTAAGGCAAGGAAGTGATGGTGAGGCAGAACCGGGTGAGAGCGCAGAGTCTGACCTGAGATATTTGTGTTTGTGGGAAGAAGCTAACTACAAGCTGGGATCAGAGTTTCTCATCAGCGCATCGGGAACGACGTGACTGTTAGCAGCACCTGCTGTGCATGCAATCTATTCAGTTCCTATT
This sequence comes from Loriculus beryllinus, assembly GCA_039877255.1. Lineage (NCBI taxonomy): Eukaryota > Metazoa > Chordata > Aves > Psittaciformes > Psittacidae > Loriculus > Loriculus beryllinus. The sequence continues at coordinate 13,991 of JBCJKH010040859.1, read as the reverse complement.
TTGCCGGGCAAGAAACTGAATTCAAGTGCAGTAGCTGACTAATCTGCTCTGAAAATCTTCCCATATCCCCAACACTGGGATCAGTGATCCTGCTTTGCACCAGGATTAGTGCTGTGGGCTGCTAAAGAGAAAGGGTTGAATTCAGCGACGTGGCACAGAGATGGGAGCAGCCGTGGGGTGTAGAAAAGAAAAGCCTCTGACAGGAGAGGAGGCTGGAAAACAGAAACTCATTCTGCCAGAAAAATACTGGGCTTTTGGTACAATTTGGCTCCTGAACAACAGTGACAAATCAGGGATAGTAAATATTGCAATAAAAGATAGCGAGAGGGAAATAAAAGGCTCATTGAGGATAATTTCAGGGAAAGGAAAATGAGGACTAAAATAAAGCCCCAGATGTTTCTGTTCTGTTTCACCTGCTTTTATTAAGAAATCAGAAAATGGTCTTCCTGGAGGGAAGCTGGACAAGAAAAGAAATGGACCCTGTTTCCCACTTCCCATACACTAGACAGGTCCCAGCAGGCTTCAGGAGATGGATTTCACCCCACTTGGTTTTCCCCTGGTATTCTGAACTTTAAATCAGAGGAGAGAGACTGACAGGTCCAGAGGGACTTTTGCCCTCTCTACAGATTGCTGTTATCGCCAAGGACTACAAAACAAATCAAAGTGGCAGTTTTAGGCCTTTTCTTCATTTTGCTTGAAGCTCAATAAGATAAACCCATGTAAGCCACCAAGGTTTCTTGGCCTACAAGAGAGCTGGTGATGGAAGGAGTAGTCAAGGAGCCATCATTCCAATTTCAAACCCAATTAAAACTAAAAGAAAGATGAAGAATGTAGTATTAAAAATTACTTTACACTTTGTTTTTCAACTTACAACTCCCAGATTTTCCCAGAGAAAACATTTTCCCATGGTAAAAAGAGAAAGAAAGAAATCCAATGGGGAATTTCCAGCTGTTTCACAGACCTGATGGCTCTAGTTGCAGTGATGATTGGTAACACTTGGAGTTGTTGAGGGTCATGGGGGTCATTCATAAAACACACAGTGCTCAGGAGCCTTTGGAGGTATTCGAATCTGGTGGTCACATCTATTAAAATCCCTGAAGTGGTTTTGACCAGGGCCAACTAACCATCTTCTGGACATTGATCACAAGATAGCACAAGCCAAAGCCCATCCCCAGTTGTTTTGCAAATGGTTGCTCTGTTTTGAAGGGGAAGAGAGTTTGATAGCAAAAATGAGGCAGTTCTTGTTCATTTGGACCAATGTCTTGAGTTTCTTCAGTTAACTAAGTATAAAACCCACCCTTTCCCTTTCAGACAACCTGCAAATGTTGGACAAACGTGTTTCGTCTTAATCTCTTTCATCCCCCCACATTCATCTTGCTTTTTGCTGCTTCCAGCTCAGAAGGCAGAGCACGAGCAATGACATGAGATAACACAAAATAACTGATAACACTGGCTAATTTGTTCAGGAAGAGATAAATCCCCCTGTTCCTAATGCACTCAGGTGTGTGCAAGCCCCATTTACACAGACCCAGCAAGAGGCCAGGGATGTGCATATGCAAAGCGAGTCCGTCAGAAGTTTCTTGCAGAGCCTGTGTAACGGCTGTATCAGCTCTGAAGTGTCCCCTCCAACAGGCAAAGCCTTTCTTGCCTTGTTACAGTTAGCATGACCTCGTGGAAGATAAGACACATGAGAGAAGGCTGAGGAAACTTGATTTATCTCGAGTTGAAAAGGGAAGAAAGACACAGGAGAGAACACGATCACTCTCTATAAATACCTTCAAGGTAACAGTGCAAGCGAAGGAAGAGGATTAGTCACACTTCTGTAAGACAGGGAGGGGAGGAGAGAGAGCAACAGCATGAGGCAAAGAAAGAAAAAGTTTTAAGTATTAGGAGCAGAATGTTTAGGCTATTTTTCTTTGTCATTTTTACTGGAAAAAAGCAATTGAAGGTCTTGGCTTGGGCTTGAGGCTTAATGAAATTCTTCTTCAGGAGAGTTGTGGGTCATGGGCATGAGGATTAAATGATGCATCCATGCGTAGGATCTGCAGGTCCTGTGTAAATCTGTGGGCTAAATAAGGGGCCCATGTAGCCTCCACAGCAGCATCAGTTCCACAGGAGTTGCCACACTTCCTGGTGCACTTGGAATTGAGGGTTGGCCAAAGTTGTTTCACTCTCCCCTTTTCCCTGCACTCCACATACCTCACACTCATGTGGAAGGTACCATGGAGAGATGGTGCTGCTCAACCAAGGGTCCCAATGGTAGAACTGCGAGGTGACTCAATGATGGATGATGAGTCTGGGTCAGCCAAGAGGCTTGGCTGGCCCTGGGCTCTGCCTGTTGGTAATAGGTGATGAGGTTTCTCCTTCTCTCTAGCAAAATAGCCTTGCACTTGGGGCCTTAGACCTCACCTCACCCTTTCCACCTCCTAAATCATAAACCAATGCAACCATAGAATAGTTTGGGTTGGAAGGGACATTAAAGATCATCTAGTTCCAGCCCTGCTGCCATGGGCAGGGACATCTTCCTCTAGACCAGGTTGCACTCAAGACATGAGGCCTCTTGCCCTCAGACCTGGCCCCATCCTCCCTGGGAATGGAGGTGAGAAAGGCAGGAGCTTTGATGCAGCCTTCCTGAGGGATTAGCTCCAAGTCAAGCTTGGACAATCATTGTTATTGTCACCTCCTATCATGCTGGGACTCAAAAGTAAACCTTTTCCCAAAACTGTGGGTAGCTGCTGCCAAGATGCAGCAAGTGCCAAGAACTCTTTCTTCTCATAACAAATCAACTATCCAAATATAGGTGTCCCTGGAGGAAACCCTTCAGGCTGGTAGGAATTAATGTGTTGATTCAAATAAAGGTAAACAAGCTGTTCTTCATCTGTGGTTTCCTGAGAAAATAGATCTCGTGTATGTGTGTCTGTCTGTCCGACCCACATGACTTTTGAGTCCCCTCGCCAGGTTAGATAGGTTTGATAGAAGCCTTTGAAGATGTTTAGATCCCATTGGTTGATGTAAAATTGACTGTGGAAAAGGGAATGAGTATTTAGTTTTGCTAAGACTTAGTGAAGCTCATAGCAGAAAAGGTGCCTGTGGAAGGAGATGTAGAAATCCAGGCTTCTTTCATAGCTTTCTCCTAGCTAAGCAGTAAAGTATCTGATGCAGATCAGTGTGAGCTAAAGAAGCATCTTCCTAGGACTACAAAGGCAGTCCACGAAACTTGCAAGTCTAGGGAGAAAAGGTAAAGTGAGAACTTTATGTGGGTTTAGAACTGCTCTGAAGATAAAAGCAGCTGAGTATGGTAGTGTGGATGTTAATCATTGCAATGTAATATGGCTATGGACACTAATGCAACGTGCTACCTCTCGGGTGATGCCCAGGACATTGGTCCTGTGCCATCTGCACCTTCCAAGGAAGGCTACGCATTCCAGAGGGATGCACATTAGCATGGAAATCTGTAAGAACTTCCCAAGGTTGTTGTCACCTTGAATATGTCAAGGATGCAGGAAAATTGTTCACAGGGCATTGGATAACTGATGGTGATGAAGGGAACTGGATAAAGCATAGGCTGGTATTCAGAGGGTCCATAGGTCCAGGTGATGCTCCCAAGATGAAGTTCACCCTGTTGGACAGAGCATGGACAACAGGGAATGCCTGGTTATAGTAAGACTTTCATCAGCTTCAGTGTGTGCTGCAGCTCTGCTTACACCTCCTTTGCTGCTTGGCTCAGACGTGACACACAGCTCTCTCCATCTCCGTCATCTGATGTGTTGGGTGGCAAAGGTTAATGGCATGGCATGCAATGGTCGATAGTTGTCGACTACAATGGATATTGTGACAGCTTCCAGTGAGGAAGGGACAGGGATTAAGTGAATTGGCTGGTGCTGTCTTTGCTTCTGTGCATACGATTTGTGTGTGCACCCATCTGAACCTCACTGTTTGTTCTTGTTGTCTCATGTCCTGCTGCCCCACAAATTCAGGGGATGGTCCAGAGGTGCAGAGCATCAAATCTGCCCCGTAGTATATTATCAATCAAAGGTAAAATCACAAGGTAAAAGATGAGAAGGGAAAAAAGGTGGAAGAGAAGGAGGGGGAAAAATGTTCCTTCATGGTGCTTTTGTTTTCTAACAGTGTTGACATTATGTGGAGTAACCGAGTATAAAATCTGCCTATCGTTTGGGAGCTGGTGTGCAGAAAAGATGCTATTATCTGTGCCTTTTATGCCTCTTTACCCTGTCTGGATCAGAGGAGATAAATGTGTAGATAGGAGCTGAGGCTCCTATCTTTATATAAGCTGTCAGGTACCGCTACGTTGTTTTATGCTGATTGTTATAGAAGGCCTCCACAAAGAGATATATGTTTCTATATTCCCCCCACGTTTCCTATTTTAATCTATAATTTAATAATAAAAGAGATGTATTTGCCTATATTATTTTTATTTGTAGTGTCGGTGCTTCTCTTTCACTCTTATTTTTTCATATAAACATTCACAGACACAAAGCACTTAAAATATGCACATAACCAATCTTCCCAGTTCTCGTTTGGGCTCCCTTTTGACTATTATTTCAGTCCTACTTTAATTTACACACTAATGCAAAAACGTCTTTGGTACAAAGCAGGTTCCCTGTGGGGATGGCAAACTCACACTGAGCACACACACACGAATGCATGGCCATAATTACATTCAAGCAAGTTCCCACATCCACATGGCTCACAGGTCTAAAGTTAAGCACATATACACATGAAATGATGCAAAAGCTGTATCTGTTGATGTCAAATAGTTAATAGTACTGGGAACAGAACAAGTTGGCCAGAGAGGTTGTAGGTGCCCCATCCCTGGCAGTGTTCAAGGCCATGTTGGATGGGGCTTGGAGCAACCTGGTCTAGTTGAAGATGTCCCTGCTTATTGCAAGAGGCTTGGACTAGATGAGCTTTGAAGATCCCATCCAACCCAACCCTGTGATTCTATGATTCTGAGCATCCTTAAGGCCTGTTCTTATTGTTGTACAACCTAGTTATCTATCATCTCACCGATATTGTTTTTGCTTTTCCTGACCAAACAGTATGTTGGCACATACAGGAGGTGTTGTAGACCCAGGATGAAGGTGTCTGTACTGGTGGAGGAAGGTTTAAGCATGTGGACACAGGCAAGCCAGAATGTCCCTTTTGATCCCAGGGTCAAAGATTTTCTCCAGGCTTGTTATACGTGGTAGTACAGTTAAAACTCAAGATGCCCTCAGAAGCATGGGGCTGCCCTCAGTTTCCAAAGGAATGTTTCCCACCAGGACTTAGCCATTTCTCAGCTGTTCCTCAGTGCAATATGGGTGCTTTAAGGCCAAGTTACAACTGGGTCAGCAGCCAACAATGTGAATAGGAAATATTCAGGGCACAGAGCTTTGCTTGAGTGAGTCCATGTTTGACCTCCTGCTTCTTCACAAGCAATGTCAAGGACAGGGACTTTCTCTTCCTTTCTTCTAGCTGTACTGCTTTTATGCATACATACCCCATACAGCCAACTATGCAATAAGGCCAATAGTTGTGAAAGTGCCTGCTGGAAAGGCAAGTGATTGACATATCAAAGGATAGGGAGAACACTGATGCCCAAGACCGAAATGTGCAAGCCAGGAGGGACAATGGAGATGTTCTTGTGGGTAATTAGGCAAAAGAGCTCTATTTCTAATCACAGAGCTTTCAGAGGTAAATCAATCACTTTGATGTTACATCTGTTAACAGGTGCTGGGGTTGACGTATCCATCAGGGCTTGGACAATGTTGAGATGCCTTCATCATATTAGGACATTGAGCTTCCCATAGGTTTTGGAGAGAGTTAGGTACCTTAGGAGGAGGTATGTCATGAATGCCTATGGGTCTGGAACCAGCCATCTAGCATACATTTAGATCTTGGGTGAGTTTGCTTGAGTTGAGCCTATAACCATGATTTCTCTTCAGCTTGAACTTCCAAGATTCACAAGATTTGTGACCTTACCTGCTTGAGACATCAATGTAGATAGCAGAGAAATTGCTCCAGACAACGCTGTAGGAACCAGGTTGAAGCAAGGAAAGGGCTTGTGAGCTGTCTTTCTCTTGAATTTAACAGACATTTCACCTCACTTCTTTCTCGTCAGAAATAGTCTTTCAATCATCTGAAGCCACTTAGAATCACTTCTGTTTGGGAAGGAACTGTCTGCCTTCTGCTTTGGCTTTATTTTGAGGCTTAAAAGAATGTAATAGCCCTTACTGTCCTCAGGATTTCCAATGGGCAGCCCTTGGGAACATCAGTTTGATGGACTTGAGGCTGTAGTTGGGCTGGGCTGTGTCACCAGACTTTATCTCCTAAGGTGCATGATGAGAGCCTGGTGTGCAACTGTCCTGCTGGGGAGCCTGGACTTTGGAGAGAAGGGTAACTAAAGCTGTTTGAACTATTCTCAATCAGCAGCTTGGCAGCATTTCAGCTTTTCAAAGTGACACAATTACTGGAAGTAGTTTCGGTCTTGATTATTTCCCTCTTATGGCAGAAAAACAATCTGGAAAACTGGGACAGTTTCTTTCCAAATGTGTTGAAATTGTATCCAAAGGGAAAATGAGGGAATCCCAACGTTGGCCCAGCATCTTTTGCTACTACACATCTCAACCCTGTGCCATCTAGTACCCAATTCTGTCCAACATCTCCTCGTAGGCCTGGTTATAGAACTACAGTACCACAGAACTACAGTAGGAGTTACAAGATAGGAATTACAAGCAGGAGCTTTATCTAGTTTAAACTCAGCCCCTAATATCCTAGCCATAGGATTTCTTTAGGAAAAAAGAACAGCTGTATAAAGGATTCCTTCTGCTCCCATTAAAAAAATCCCAAGAGAAAAAATTATATGACAAAGCAACCAGGAGCCACTAATACAGACATGTCTCTATTGTAGTGATTTCATTTGGTTTAATATGATTGTGTTTAAACTTCAGATCCTGCTGTCAGGTCATCAGAGCTGCAGGTTGTTTCTTGACCTCCATCACATGTCACAGTGGCAGTAGGAAGGCTGTTATTGTATATATACAGGACTCTGGATTCACAGAGAGACCATGAGCACAAAGACTGCCTGTTGATTCCTCCACACTGTGTTCAAATCCAGGAGCAAAGTTTCTCTGCATCACAAAAGAGCCAAGTTGGAAAGGACCATTCTGACCTATCTCTGTCAGTTCATAACTGGCCTTTAGATTGGAAAGATGCACAGACCACCTTTTCCAGCACATCTCCCAAAACCCAGGAAAACTGCACTGCAAACTATTAACACATGCTCCCTGTGCCTCCTGACATGTGGTGACTGTTCCTGATCGTGTTGTGCATCCCCGGGATATGAGCTCGGCCACATACACCCAACCATGCACACCGATGCTCTGTGTCCTTCAAGGACACAGCCATGATGTGAAGTGCAACACAGGCTCAAGAACAAACTGAATCATTTTCCCCCCTGGGGACCTTGTACCCATGTTGCCCACATCGCTGCCCAGAACCCAGTTGGAGCACAGCAATATCTACACGGTGCTTTGGAAGACCTTCTTTGAGAGCAGGAGGTCATCTTTTGTGGTCCTGGTCCATCCTACCCACTGATGCTTCTGCCTTCCAGAGAGGTCTGTGTGGGAGTTATTACTGGGACTGACAGCATGGACAATGGGTAAGGACTTAAGAGTAGTCTTAGTCCTACCAATACCTGCTGAATTACATATATCTTTATTTATGGTTTTCTTCCTACACAGACAGGGAGACTACATTCATTGTGGCTTCACATAGGAAATGAATCAAAAGCTTACGCGAAGGAATGACCCAGCTTGGTCCTACTACAAATCTCCAGCCCTGGCCACCTCCCTTGGCAGTTCATGACAACCAATTTCTACCTGTGGCCGTGTCACAGGCCATGAAAGCCTGCCCATCTCCCCAAAGCCTGCTACAGGAACCTCAGAGATCTGGTTTAATCAGCAGGTTTGCAGAGAAAATGAGATTTGTTTTTCCTGGCTGACTTCCAGCAGCAGCAGCTCCATCTCTCCAAGGCACATCTCAATTAATTAATACAGTCAAACCTTATTAGAGACAATCGTTGGCCAGAAATTACCCAGTCCTGAGTTCACTTTGCTTCTCTCCTTGTTGTTTATCATTGTTGCTTTCCTCCCCGGTGCCTTTCTCAACAACAAGGGGCAAAGCCTGATGTAAAGTGGGAGCTTCTTCAGTGTGCAGTGGAAGTTCAGCCCTTCTCTAGCCCAAAGCCCTGCTGCAGCTGAGGTTCCCAAGCAGACCTCAGCACATCCTGGCCAGAAACCATGCAGCCAGCCCAGGCAGGTTACAGCAGTTGGGATCCCAGGGGCTCTTCTGTCACCTCAAACTTGATGTTGGTGGAAGAGCAGTGAGCTTCTTCTGTGAGACAAGTGAGAAAGTGATCCAGGAAGCCCCTGTGATGGGGGCTAAAAGCTCTCCAGGCAGATTGAGGTTTGACCTGAGAGCCTCTGAGTCTTCTAGACAAGAGAGATTGGAGGAAGGAAGGCTGGATAGATGATAGAAAGATGGAAGGAAAGAAGGGAGGAAGGAAGAAAGGAAGAAGGAAGTAAAGAAGGAAAGACAAAAACTAAACCCAGCAGATTCCAAACCAAAGCACACATCAGCACATGCAAAAGGTGTTTGGTTCTGTATCACCAGCCACTGCTGCTGCAGAATTCCTCACCTAATTGTTTTGTTTGATGCTTTGGTAAATACTAAAATGCAAGGAGGACAAAGGATAGTCCTTGGAAGCAATACGTGGTGCTGAGGGAGGATGGGCTAGAGCAATGCCATGGAGATAAAGGTGGCAAGATTTCCTGCCTGCTCTGTCTGTGGTGAGAGCCCTCTTAAATGAAATCAAGTGCTGGGGCTGGGGTTTGCTCCTCTACTTAGCAGGAAGGTTCTGGGATATCCCAAGATGCATGCCTTATCCCTGGCAGTGTTCAAGGCCAGGTTGGATGGGGCTTGGAGCAAGCTGCTCCAGTGGAAGGGCTCCCTGCCTGGGGCAGGGGGTTGGAAGTGAATGTGCTTTGAGGTCTCTTCCAACCCAAACCATCCCCGGATTCTATGAAGACTAGGAGGCTCCCTTTGCCTCAGCTCCCACCCTACAGCACCATGGTCACAAGTTGGTGTAGTGATGTCCTGGTGTGCAGCTTGCAAGAGCCCCAGAGCCTGGGAAATGGAGTTCTAGGTGACAGAGACATGGTTCGGAGGGTGGTCTGGGGTCCACAGAGCAACCATGTCCAAAACCAGGCTGCTGTCTCTTAAAACAATGGTGACAGAGCAGCAGAGACTGCTTTGTGTCTGTGGGTAAATGAGAGGCATTGTCCAGGGCTGTCAGAACAGCAGTTTTCATCAGCCTCAAATTATTATTATTACTTTCTTTTAACATGAATGCAAACACATCAACCTTTCTAGATGGCTTCATTAGCCAGCTAGCATGTCACTCAGAGCCTCACAACTCTTGTCAAGTACTGACGTCCACATCCCATGTTCATTGCAGGGTCTGAATCCCTCTAACTCCATCTCGTGATGGAAAACAGGCTCAGGGTAGGATTGAAAATAAAGATAATAGCCATTGTTCTTCGTCCTTACAGTCTCTAAATAACAGGGTAGATACCTGACAGTCACTGAAGCTTACATCCTGACTAACTCAGTGCTGTATCACAGTGATACAAGCAAAAACTGAGTCTTATCCTGGGTTTTAATGGGTTTGAGTTGAAAAGCAGGGCAATGCCTCATTCTGTGTGTGGGGGAAGAAGAAATCTCTACGTATCTTCCTCATTTTGCTTCTTCCGATTGATTAAACAGGAGAGAAACAAGAAAAGTGCTGCAGGGTCGCTATTAAAGCTGATCACACTTCAATTGACTAAAACCAGAAAAATCCTTTTATTACATAAAGGTCTTGATTTGCTTATTTTAATCAATGCATCAAGCTGTTTCTTTAAGCCTCAAAACATGTCATTCCATTTCCCAGGAACTTTACCCACCTTTTTTCCCAAAACATTGTCAAATAGAGGATGTGCATCACTTTACTGTGTATCTCATGGTCAGAGACCACTGCAAGCCTTACCTATTCAGGCTGCGAGCTGTATTGTTTGTTGGGCTGCCCCAGCGTCTTCTTGTGTTCCTGCTTCTCAAGTCTGGCTTTGAGACTCAGCATTCCTCCTTCAAAGCTTCAGCTGCTAGAATCAGGTGCTTATGGGAGGATTTCATTTCTTTTCCCTGAACAGCTATTCATCATGCACAGAGAGAGATGTCAGAAAGCAAAACATAGAAGGCTCTGTTCTCCTATTCCTTCTGGGATGCAAACAGCCCTTCTCTTGTGCTGATCCCTTCCAAGGCATGTCCAGGCAGCCCCTGTTTTTCCCACTGCATCTCTGCTGTTCTGTAAGAAGATCCTTCTCCTCTCAGCCACATACCATGGAAAATTCTCTCCTTCAAAGCCCTCAGAACAAGGGACAACTCAATAGACTTCCTAACAGGCTTTGTTTAAAGCATGGAGAGGTGGATTCTACACCTCCTTTGAGGTTGGGGAGCTCTTCAATATATTGTAAGAAAACACAGTTGAAGAGGTAATTTGGAGGAAGGGAATATTGTGAATTCACCCCTGATCCTGCTGCATTTCAAGATCAGTCAAGAAAAGCATGTGTAGAGGATTCCAGCAGAAGGCACAACACATGGACTGGCTCAAAGATGTTGAGAGAGGATCAAAACCACTGCTTCAGATGTGAATGGAGAAGACTGTGTTGGCTGATGTGTAGGAAGACGGTTTTAAGAGTGTTTTAGCTGCAGTATGTCTAAAATGCTTGAGCTTTGATCCTCAGCTAGACAAAGAAAGGAGCTGCAGGCTTCAAATTCTTTGAAACTTCGTTTTAATCAAGGATAGGTACTCCAAAAACTACAGACTGAACTGGCAAGAGAAATGAAGGAAGTCTGAGGCGCTAATTAAAACACCACAGTCACTGTTTGGTTACTCATAGAGCCGTGAAAGCTGTTAGAAAGCTCAAACCAAGCTTTACATTTGATGATGCAGTGGTATTTTTATAGCTGAAGTAACTTTGGCTGCACTGGCTTATTATCAGCCTCTGCAGAACCATACCTGTGAACCCTCCTGGTCCCTGGAGAGACAGAGGGCCACTGTTGGCGACCCTTTTCAAATCAAAGGCACTGTTGCACAGAGGAGATATCAGCGTGTCTGAAAGCAAAGACATCTTTGGAGAGGTGCAGGGCACATGTTTACAGATGAATTTCCTCAGTGCAGTGGTGGGGAGCGGGGAAATGTGATTGCCAGCCTTTGAAAAGCAAGGCTGGGAGCTGTAAAACCAGCTGTGTATGGAAAGGCAAGCAGAAGTCAAGGAGGAAGAAAGAGCAGTCTCCTGAGGCTAAACTCTTTCAACCTGAACCAGTGCAACATTCAATCCTTACAACTTTCAATACTTACAACTTTCAATACTTATAACTTTCAATACTTAAAGGGGCTTATAAGAAAGATGGGGACAGGCTTTTTAGTAGGGCCTGTAGGAGAAAGGACAAGGATAATGGTTTTACACTGAAAGAGGGTAGATTCAGACTAGATATAATGAAGACATTTTTTACAATGAGGATGCTGAGGCGCTGGCACAGGGTGCCCAGAGAGCTGGTAGATGTCCCATGCAGTGTTTGAGGCCAGGTTGGATGGGGCTATGAGCAATCTGACCTAGGGGAAGGTGTCTCTGCATTGCAGGGGAGTTTGGGCTACATGAACTTTAACATCCTGTCCAATCCAAACCATTCTATGATTATAAGCATCCTTAAGCCCTGTCTTAGTGTTGCCTAATCTGGTTATCTCTCAGGTCACTGGCATAGTTTTGGCTCCTCCTGACCAGTGTGTCTACGATTCTATGTTTCTGTAACATCTATTTGGTTGCACCAGGTTCTGGGAAAAGAAACCCCCTGCCAAGCTTCTGCAGCTAGGCTTAGAGAGGGCATTCTGCAAGCAGATCCTGGTGGCTGCCAGGAGGGCTATGATGGATGAAGGCAGTAAAACACAGCTTCTCTCCACTAATCATCAGGAGTGTACTCAGGGATAGGTGCTGTTTGCTTGTGGCTCAAACCCTACTTTGGGCTTTGAACGGAAGGAGAAATGAGCATTGGAAGGGCTTGGCCACACTGTTGATGTGCCTGAGCTTGGATGTGCTGGAGGGAGAAGCAGGGGAGGGTTTGACTGCTCCTCTCCAGTGCTCACACAGAGGTAAGAGCTCAGCCACAGTGTTTGCAGAAGCATTCAGCAAAGGTGATACCAGGATGGGAAGAGAGGAGGAACACAACCCAGCACAAATCAGGGTGTTACAGAAAGTCTTTAATGTTCCCCAGCCCTCTTGCCGCTAAATCCATGTACTGCTTAAAGAGAACCTACAAAACCTGTTTTGGGACACCAGTGCTCACACTGCCTGTATAAGACCCTTAATTTTCATCAATCTGAAAGGAACCAAAGGTTTTTTCCTTTTGGAAGCATTTTTGGTTTACATTTATTAATACTCAGGAGTGCTTCTGCTGTCACTATCACAGTAAAGATGAATTACTCCAAATCAATTAAAATGATCATATAGATTGTCAGCATAAAATCTGATGAAGTCATGTTTTCCTTTAAAATACACAGCTCCTTCTCATCAAATAGCAGAGGAAAACCTGCACACTCCTAGCTCACCTGATACAAATGCCCGTGCAAGTTTGTAGAACTGTATCTCTTAATGCAGGATCCAAAGCAGGTGGCCTTTGGCTTTGTGGGTTTAGTTTAGACCTCAGTGTGCAAATACATCATTCTTTGGGTTTGGAATAGTTTGCAATATTCCTTGTATGACCCCAGAATGCTTTACTTGAGAAATGCTGCCATGCAGAATTCCTTGCAAACTACTGCTAAAGGAGGTTTTTATCTGCTCTGTAAGCAAAGATAGGGACTTTGGTTAGCAGAGGCAATCCATGCAAAACCCAAGTGCTGTGTGTGCAAACTGAGTTGTAATGATGGTTATAGTTATTCCAGGGCTGTAGTAGGAACAGCTACTCCCTCTGGGAGGTTTGGGTTTGAGCAGAGGAACAAATGAGTTGAAAGCAGGGATTTTAAGCTCAGCAACTAAACTAAGTTGAAAACCCAAATCAAGCTAATACACAGCAGTTAACGGGCAAAAATGGGCATGGGCTGTATGGACGCATGTGGCTCTTGGGGGGACACCTCAGAGACCCCTCATCTTCGAACTATTGCTTGGCATCTGGGAAAGCATCACCCCCTTGGATTGAGAAAATGAACTCTTCACACTCCTTTAATAGCAAATAAAAGCTGGGAAGAAGCCAGTATTTTCAAGGTTATACCCAGGGGGCCTGTCAGAGTGTATTTAATGCAGATTTTCTCAGCAATCCTGAGACTAGAACCTTAATGAAGTTTGAAAGGAAAAGGAACGTCCCTAGGACTCAGCAAAAGGAAAACCCTTTTCGATACTGCTGGTCCCTCTGCACTGGGAGTAGGGTGGTGGTAGTTAGCAGCCACTGGTACTTCCAACCTCAGTGAATGCAGTGTGTGGGGTGGGATGGGTGAAGAACTCTCATGGTTACACCTTTAAGAGTCTGAAGCTGATGTCTCTTGTGCCAGTGACTGCTCTCAGCTTTCTTTGGGGGTTGGAGTTTGCTCTCCAGGTTGTTTTCTTGTCTGTTTGTCCCCAGGTGTCCGCTCCCAATGGGAAGCAGAAACTGCCCTGGGCCAGTCCCTCCTCAAATTTAAAAGCAAGCAGCTAAAAAGATACGATGTGGTTTACATATTTGCAATGTATTCCCTCACATTTGCACTCTAATTTTCACTTCTTTTCATAGAATCATGGAGTGGTTTGGGTTAAAAGGACCTTAAAGCTCCTCCAGCTCCAAGCCCTGCCATGGGCAAGGACCCCTTCCACTGGAGCAGCTTGCTCCAAGCCCCTGTGTCCAACCTGGCCTTGAACACTGCCAGG
>JBCJKH010040858.1:1369-12829 GCA_039877255.1 Loriculus beryllinus | reverse complement strand
GGTGTCCCTGCTTATGGCAGGGGGGTTGGAACTGGATGATCTTAAGGTCCTTTCCAACCCTAACGATTCTATGATTTCTCCATCCTTCTGGCTACTTGATGATGGGGCAAAAAAGACGGCTTATGATCACTCATCCTTCTTACTCCTTGGCTGTGGAAGGATTAATAAAGGAACATAATTCAGGGAAAAACAGGAAACCAGTTTTCAAAAGTGATTTAATTGTAAAGGGAGCAAATGAAGAAAGAGGGAACCACTCTCAAGAATCAGCCCAAATCCTAAATTTAAATAATGCATGTACAGTTTTACATGACATTGTTTTCATGTCTCATGCCATCTCTCTTGTTGGAAGCAAAAAGAAAAGCTGTTAAGAGGTTGTGGGTGCAATAGCAAGTTGTTGAGGACAGAATTTTTTCTTGCATGACTTACAGGAACACATATATAACTATTTAATCATTGTGTGTAATCTCTTTCCAGAGTACAGTCCTAGACACAGCTTATAAGACATGGTATGTAAAGGATATACAGAATGTACAGAAAAGAGACAGGTAAACAGTCAGATCTCTGACAGCCATTTCCTTGTGTAACATTTTTATTCAAACAGCTATTTTGTTACCCTCAGTGTAAGAGGGCTCTCAAGGGCAGCAACAGTTTGAGAACACCATACTCTTGCATCCCACTAGCATGCTTCCTGGTCTGTGTAACAGAAGGCACAGCTCCAGCTGCAAAAATGTACCATACAGATTGTGCGCTGAAAAATACAAGTAAAAAAATACAGCTAGGCCACCTCAAAGAAATGGGCGGAGCAGTCAGGTGGGCAGGGGCAGCCATTATGTTGTAGTAACATGCTTTTCAACCCCCTTCTCAAGGTACATGTCCTAATGAAGGACATCTTTTCGCTTAGGCATAAAGTTCATGAACATAGGAGTACTGTGTTAAATATTAGAGCAAAATTCTTCACTGTCTTCCTTCTACAGCATCTTTCTGGAAATGCATCAAGGGCTTTGATTCTAATGATGCTTACCTGCAAGCACCTGGGTACTCCCATTGACAGAAATAAAACAAATCAAGAGGTTAAATTCAAGTATTTGAAGATTAAGACCCACGTTTGTATTTTAAGATTTTATCTACAGAAGAAATAGCACTCATTTACCTAAGTGTTTGTAAAAGTCACACCTTTATGTAAATAAGCATAATGTTACTTCTACAGGAAGCCGCCATGTGAAGAGCAGAGGTCCTAAGTCAGTTCCTAACAGTGTAAAAGCAGTGATGGCTCTCAGACAGCTGGAAACCATCACTGACTGGTATTGTATTGCCATGGTCTGAAGCCCCCAAAGAAGAGGCCACTGCGACCATGTAGGGAGCCAGAAAATCTCCTCCTGCTTCGTAGAAGCACAGAACCGTTTGGGTTGGAAGGGAGCTTAAAGGTCATCTAGTTCCAGCCGCCTTTCCATGGCAAGGAACCCTTTCCACTAAACCAGGTTGCTCAAAGCCCCATCCAGCCTGGCCTTGCCGTTTGCTGTCGGTCCTTGTATCCCTAACACGTCCACCCTACAAAAGCTCAATCCATCGCAGCAGGCAGCCCCACACCGAGGTTTCTCTCCGGGACGGGCTGGTGACGGTGCATGGATAGAGGGTTTTGGCCTCCTTCCCGAGAAGCAGGGTCGGATGGGACCGTCCGTGCCGGGCCCGCCGGGCCTCAAAGGAGCCTACGAGGTGCCACTGCCCCACCCGCCAGCAAGTGGGGCCCGCTCGGCCCCTCCTGCAGTGCAGGACCGGCCCGTCCCCAGCTCCAGATGGGTTCCACTCGGCTTCAGGCGCCCTCGGGGCGGCCCGCCCCTTCCAGCCCCTCGGCGGCTCCTCCTTCCTTCGTCCGCAGACAGCCTGCCGGACTGAGGAGGGGGCTGTGCTGCTGGTGCCGTCGTCGGGGGAAGGTGCGTGTTTGCTCTTTCCCCTCCTCCTCCGTCTCTCTTCCTCCTCCTCCTCCTCCTCCTCCTCACAGCGGGCCGGCAGCGCGGAGAGCTCCCCCAGGCTGCCCCCCGCCGCCGCTCGCCCGAGTCGCGCTTCTCACCGGACTGGGGGCACGGAGGGGACGCAGGCCGCCATGTCCAGCGCCTCGGTGGGGCTCAACTCCTGCTCCTCCTCTTGCCGATGCTTTGCTTTGAAGCCCTGTCAGGATGTGTTGGAGTACCCCCGGAGTGGGGCCTCCAGCCGCCGGGCCGCAGCCTCGGGTGCTGTCGGGCTAGCTCTGGCTGCGGCCGGTGGGCTGGAGTCCTCCTGGGCCCACCTCACGCCGACCTCCCGCCCTTCTCTGGGGCGGACAGACACCAGCTCGGTCTCCCTTCAGGAACACGGGAGGCTCAATGGCATGACAAGAAATGCCTGCTTATCGTCATGTTGCTCTTAATTTTAAATCAAATAGCGACATGAAGTTGTAGTTGGCAGTCGCACTTGTGAGTGGGGGACACACGGTCGGTGTTAGGTGAGGCACGGTGGTCAGCCGTGGTCAGCAGAGTTGACAGCAGTCACTGACTGGTAACTGTGCTGCAGCAAATGGATAAACCCGTAAATAGCAGATGAGTGCATTAGATACTTAATTCCAGTTTACAGCACACTTCATTATGAAGAGGTCCCAGAATGTAAAGTGGTTTAGTGCTTCTGAGTGAGAAATTGTAGTAACTGGTACCCATTAGATTTGTTTTGACAGGACTTTATTCTTCAAAGACCATCTTCTTCAAATTGATGCAAAAGGGAAAAGAGTGTAAGAAGAGAGGCATTTTTGTATGTATTCAATTTTTATATCTGTGTATGTGCATATACATATTTTATAGATGTATTAAAATACATATGAGGGAGAGAAAAGTGAGATGTAAAAAAAACCCCAAAAGTGACATGTGAAAAAAGTAAGTTTTGCGAGCTGAATGAGATTTTGCTAAGGAAGCATTAAGATATGGAGGAGTGTTTTGTATCGTGGTGGTGTCTTAGAAGGCTCAAGTCTGCTCAAAACTGAAGAGAAAATTTGAAATACAAGCAGTGTATTTCTGTTTGCTTGTTGATCACTTTCATTCTTAAAACTGCATAATTTGTGGGACCTGTATGAGCACCCATAGTGCCTGCTCAGAGAGGGCCATACACGTTCAACAGCTGAAATCCTGGTTTCTTGTTTTGTAAGCCTTGATTTTCAAAATTCTGCCTGTGTTTTTCACTGTTAAAAATTAGATTAATTTTAACTATTTCTACTCACTCTTTTGTAGTAAAAACTTTGAGAGTGTTGTAATCTATCAAAGAAAGGGGAACATGTAGATGTTTCTTTTTATGAAGCAGTACTTGGTGTTACTGTAGAACAGATTCCTAGTGGGGGAATGGAAGAATTGCATACATCAACATCTATCTAGAATGTATCTCTCTATTTTAGCTTGAGAAATTAGTAAGATTTAAGCTAGAGTGACCAAAGTTGGCATTGATTTTGCTCTGGTTATTTTTCTGTGAGGATGAAAACTTTTATTAAAAGTCGTTCTCATGCTTACCTACTGTCACTTCTTAAAATCACCTTCCAGTATCATCTGGTGCTCCCTCTGTTATATTATATTTTTTTAATAAAACCTCAAACACTTCTTTCCCCAGAGAAACCTTACAAAGCCTGCTATATCCATGAGTGTTCTTGCGTCTCGTGTTTCCTTGTAAGTTTTACCTCATTTCTTTAGACATACCCACTCTGTTTTGGATAGCATCTCTCAGTTGTGCCTTGCCATCAGGTTTTTTTTACCCAAACTTCTAGCTTTCAGATGAAGTCTGTGCGGATAAGCTTGGATCAAAGCCACTGCAGCTTTAGGGATTCATACAAAGTCTTTGTCTTGGTGTTTAAAATATGTATAATTCTTTTGAACAGCAGAACAATAAGATACTAAATCAGATAAGAGCAGATTGCAAATCTGGGCTGGGGAAGAACAACCTGGCATTGACCCCTGTTGGGAGACATCTGTCAGTAAAAGCTCATATAAATTCTTATTTGTTTTATAGCATGTTTTTTTCAAATGCCTGCATGTCTACAATGCCAAATCAGGAAAGGAAGCAACTTACACAGTCTCTTATTGTTGATATAATTGCACAAACTCATAATGCACATGGGATTCTTTTATCTGTTCCTGCTATAGTGTATAAAACTTTCTTGCATTAAGATTGAAAACTTTGTCTTTTCATTTCATCCTTCCTTCACAGTTGTGGGAGGATGAAGATGAAGGATGGCAGTACATCTAAGAGATAGCAGCTGCAGGGGTGAAATATTTTGCTTAGAAAAGTACTTTGTGCATAGAAATGTACAAAACGATTACAATCTTGAAGCTTTACAGTTCTTTCTGTTCTGTCTCAACAGGAAATATTATCTGTTAAAAACTGCATTGCAGTAATCTTTCATGTTTTTGTTACAAATGTCTGCAATAAGCTCAAAAGTAGTGAAATAAATGTGAGTTCTTTCTTCAGTTGACCCTCAGTCACTTACATTTTCACTGTGATGGCAATAGTGGATTTTTAGCTGTGATTTGAAATCTCCTAAATGCCAATTGTTTGATTAATTCAGTATTTCTGACAGAATCTGTGGAGAGTGCTCTGCTCTTTTTCATTTTGGCTTTACAGTAGAAGAAAAAATTGTATGTCAGTTTGAGAAAAATGTTAACCTTGTTAGCCTGTGGTCTTAAAAAATGATAATTTAGGTGGCTTGATCTTGCAAGAGGCTTGTTTTCTGTTTGTGAGACAGAGAGAATGGACCAGTGATGGTGGTAGGGGGAGTGACATTTATTATCTATCTATCTGTCTATCTATCTATCTATCTATCTATCTATCTATCTATCTATCTATCTATCTAATCTTTTTTAAATGGAGAGCATTCAGCCCTCTAGTACGCAAATATCCAATAATAAATTATATCCAGTATCATTAGGATTTTTTTTTCTTGTCCTGGTATTAATAATAGCAATATTTTCTCAGTCTTTTAAATCTAATTAAGATAGATCTGTTTGATGAATTTTCTCCACAGTGGGTTAGAGAAACATGCAAAAATCCCTTTGGTGTGGTTGCTGCCAAGAGGGATTTGATAGAAGTGTCAAATGAGCAGACGTTCGGATTAAAATGCATCTCTAAGAAGGTATTTATGTATGTTGGCAAAATGTTTCTTTGTACTACCCATTGCGGTCAGAGGTATGGCAAGAGACCTGTGGTCTTAAAACCCAATTTTTAAAGTAACTAATGCAGTTTCAGAAAAGAAAAATTCCAGTCAAATTTATCTCAATTCTATAAAATGAATTTTGAATCAGTTAATCTTTATGTTTATAGTGAGAGGAGGTTAATCTAAGGTTAATCCCTTCCAACCGAAACCATTCTATGATTCTGTGTTTTCAGATTTATTTTAAACTTGCTTGAGTGACCATCCTGCATTCAGTACAACAGTGACAACCTCTACCAGCTTAGGATTTGCCAAATACTGTTTTGTTTTGTGACCCCACAGATGTAGCATCTGTGCCACTGCGAATTGTCATCACCCTTGTGCGGGCTGTTTTAGTACTGATGTGAGAAAACAGTGCTGGTTTTAAGTATACCTGTGTTGGCGTTTTTGGGTTTTGTTTTTTTTTTTTTCTCCAGTTGCTGGTTATGGTGTCTGATCTTCTACTGAAATGTTATGATAATATATTTCCTGCTAGAACATTGTGTATGAAAGGGAATGAGATCACTCTTCCACCCTCCTCCAATTTTTCTAGCTTTCTTCTGCTACACGTATATTGATGTCCTGTGCCTTTTAAGTTTTGCGTTATTTTTTTTCAGAGGAGGCACTTGACTATGAATTTACATAAGACAAGTGAGTCAAAAGTAACTTTGTGTTTCAAATAGTTGTACAAAAGGGGCTCATGCAATATTATGCATGTGCCAATAGACATTTGAGAAAGAAATCTGCTTTTTTTTGAGGCCTTAAAATAAGATCTGAGCCAATAGACTCCATTGGGAAAGCATCCACCTTTTTTATCTGTGACTTTTGAAGACCAAAGCATAAATTTGATATATCTATAATGGCTTCCCCTTCTACTCTCCACAGGTTTTGAGATTAGCGTTTCTGATCTTGTTGATTTTTACTGTTCTGAATCACAGGGCTCTCTCTGGTCATGTTTTCCTGTGCGAAACACAAGTGCTCGTCAATGGCAGGCTGTGAAAATACTTATTGGGAGTTTTAGTTTAATGAAATTCTTTATTGCTTTGGAAGCAGAAAGAATTGGAAGTTAGTAATTTCTTTAAGATTGATCATATACTGCAGTAGGCTATTAATATTTTCTGTTATGACAACTAGATAAGGCAGAAAAGTACATTACTAATCCTAGGTAATGTATTCAGTGCTGCCAAAAAAATACACAGAGCAGACAATTTCTACCTCAGTGATGCACTGTCAGATACCCTAGAAGGAAAACAAAGTCAACTTGATCTTAATTACTTGTTCAGTTTGGTTGTCTTGAAATAGTTGTTGGCAAAAAAATCTCTAGAGGGTTTTCAGAAGCAAAATATCTCAGGAATAGGCTTGGAAAATTCTGTGCTGGCTCTGAGTCACTGTCCTTGTCTAATATACCTGCAGCTGCTGCAGAGGTTTCCACCCAGCCTCTGCCTATACCTTGGTCAGTGATTCTCTACTACCCAGATGGCAGAGCTGTCTGCTCATCAGGCTGCAGGGATTGCTGCTGTCCAGTCTACCTTTCCCATTTTCCCTTTGTCAGTAACTTACTGGTAGTCATGCTTGGGATTAATTTCTGCAAACAAAGGATAAATATTTTTCACTCACTGGATTAGTTCCAAGAACCAGCCGGCTGCCTGACCAGATGGATAAGTTTCTGGTGCAAGTGAATGGCAATTTGGAGGGTAGAGCCACAGTAGCTGAGATCTAGATGGACTTAAGCAGTGACTGATCCAAATCTTCTGTTACCCAGTCCATAGACTAATAAAATACACCTACATTGATTTTAAAATACATTAGTACTGCAGCTATGGTCTGTGATACATGCTTCATTTTGAAATTAACATTTATGGCTGAAGAGGAAACTTCCAAAAAGTGTGGTAGTGAACAGGAATATCTCTGTGGTTACTCTTCAAAGAGAATGAGAACTGATGTTCCTGTTTCCAGCAAACAAGATGGAAACTTGTTTCCTTTGCTGCCCAAGTCAGCAGATACATCTTGCTTCACAGTGCTCTCTGCTGTATACTACAGTCATGATTATTAAGAAGATCCAGCTCAGCAAACCCATCATTTATATCCATTATGGGTGGATCATACGGGACTTACTGGTCTGATTTTTTTGCTGTTCTGGCATGTCTGGTATTGAGAAAGTGGCCCAACTGGAAGAAACTTGGAGAGAACAGCTGATGCTGAATGTCAAAACATCTCTTAAAAGTTTGCTGTGTTCATAGTAGGTGACAGTGCTGCCTCCAGCCTCACATCTAATTTTGACTGGAACAATTAATTTTTTGTTTCGTTGGAAAAACAGATGGTCCGAATAGTATGATAATCTTTCCCTGTTTAGATCTGGTAGCAGGTGAGCTGCAAAATCATTTGCAAGACTTTTTCCTAGAGGAAAAGGTATTTCCCTGTGCCAAATGATGTTTCTGTTAGTAGTCCTCTAATTGCTCAAAGTAGGTCTGATGTTAAGTTCCAGAATATTGGCTTTGAGTAAAGATAATTCTTTTGACACAAGAATGTAAGTTAATTTGTGTTTGTAGCCAGACAAGACTTTGTGCTTTCTCCAGTATGGGAATTTTGGCATGGCGAGAAATGGTATTTTTTTCCCTCACTTCACACTCTCGCACCCAATGTTATCTGTGAAACAAATTTATGAAAATTGCTTTATGGTTTAAGCTTTTAGGCTGGCAGAAGTCAATGCATGTTTTAAGCTTTATTTGAGGAGCTATCAGTATCAATAATATGTTTCTTCAATCCATATTATATGCAAGTTTTATTTGCAATATAAACATAGAAAAAACCTCGTACAAACTGAATCCTGTTTTGCTGATCCTGACTTTAAGCCAGGAGATGAACCTAGTAGTTAAAAACTGCATGATATATGTGTCTATAATGCATATTTGATGTTTGTATGCTTGGGTTTGGCTGGGGTTTTTTTCGTTTTTTCTTTTAATCAGTGCCATTTTCTTCTGATTATGGTGCAGCCCTCTCGGCTATCTCATCATTGTGTTACACACCACTCTCTCCTAAGTCCCACTGTCATGCATGTACAGGTCTCTGGGGTTTACCAGAGTCAGAACAGTTATGTTTTGGGGGAGTATTGGTCACATTTTCTATTTTGTTTTTCTTCTCATTTCATATGTTTCTTTATCTTATTTGGGTTTTCCTCATTGTTGTAATTCTGGAGGATATGGCATTTCTCTGTTACTACTGTTCTCAATGCATTGGTGTTAAAATGAAATGTATTCAGATGAGAGAGTTGCAGTTGTTCAGCCTGGAGAAGAGAAGGCTCCAAGAAGACATTATTGTGCCCTTTCAGTACTTAAAGAGGGCTTATAAGAAAGATGAAGAAGGGCTTTTTACAAGGGCCTGTCGTGACAGGGCAAGATTTTAAACTAAAAGAGGGGAGATTTAGACTAGGTATAAGGAAGAAATTTTTTACAAAAGGGATGCTGAAACACCAGAGCAGATTGCCCAGAGAGGTGGTAGATGCCCCATCCTTGAAAACATTCAAGGTCAGGTTGTATGGGGCTCTGAGTAACCTCATCTAGTTGAAGATGTCCCTGCTCGCTGCAGGAGGGTTGGATTAGACAACCTTTAAAGGTCCCTTCCAAACCAAACTAGTTTGTGATTTTTTGATGACTCTTCTGAAAAGTCAGAACACACAGCCCAGTTGAGCAGCATGCAGACAGGAATGGAAGCATGGGAAAGTTCCTTTCAAGAAGGTCTTATAAAAATACCTCTTGGGAGCTTATCAGCATGTGAACCGTATATAAAAAACTAGATGCACATCGGATAAATGCAACCTCCCAAAATTACCAGAATGAAACATGCAGTCTAACATCTGTCCCTACTGACAAGTGGCACGGGAAGGATTGAAAGTCAGATAATGCTAGCTTTTTTCCTGAAAACATTTTCAGCTTTGGTGAGGTGACAGCTGGACTGTTGGCTCCAAGTATTGCTGCAGCTGCGGGTGGTGGCCTGTGCAAGCTCAGCTGTTCTTCTGAAAGCAGGTAACTTTGCTGTAGAAAAAGACTTAATCTAGGAATTAAATGGGGTAGTAAGCTTAAGAAAAGTAGGCTTTTTGCTGACCTTGCCTGCTGTCTAGGTGCTTAAGTACTTTGTATTCAACAAGTAGGGCTTGTTGGTAAGCATGGAGTAAGGAGTGTAGAATTAGTGTTGCCATCAGATCTGTTCCAGTGGATAACTGGGAAATCATCATTGAGGAGCAGGACTGATATGTAATTCATTGCCCAGTGCACTGTCTATGTCCCGGCCTGGCTTCCAAATGATCTGAAAAAAAAGCTTTCTGAGGAGTGACCTTAATGTGGAAATCATGGAAGTGTGGGCACGTGTGGTAATACCATCATCCTGAAAGGACTGACACTTCATTGAGAAGTCACAGATGACTTTTTGGCTGCTTCTGAATGAAGGGGCAGTTGTACCTTTATGAGAACTCTACCTCATCAATTGTCCCTGCTTGCAGGCTGATGTATATGATGAAATTGAAGCCAAGTGTAAGTGATCCTTCAATACCAGTTTAATTTTAACTTGGAATTGCATTTAATTAATGAGAAGACTGACATTTGCAACATCTGGATTCACTGAAGTAGGCAGAGGCTCCATTTTTTTTCCTCATGCTAGTAACACCAGAGCCCCAAATATGAAATAATCTCTACTCATGCGGTGGATAAAGCCCTCTGAATTTTATGCAGCTATGACAGTGCAAATGTGTGGTTTTGAAAATTACCATTTATAGCTAAATCAAAGTAAAGTGCTCTAAGCGGGTCGTTTCTGCAAGCTTTTGTCTGCTTAATGGTTGGTCTTGGACTAGAAACACTTAAAGGTGGCATTCCCAAAGCTGTGCTTTGCAGAGAGCTATTTAAGAGGTAGGCTAAAAGCCAGAGGTGTCTCAATACCTTTGCTCCCTAGCTAGTGTGATAACACTATATCTAAATAGCAATTTAAAGAGTGTTTAAATAGCTTCACTTTTTTTATTATGTTCCAGGCATAACTCCTTCAGCAAACCCAGAAGGAAGGAGCTTGTGGTAGTCACTTGCAATAGCAAAAGGACAGGGGTCTTGAAATGGAGCTGTGGGCTCTCAGGGCCCTGCTTGGCTGAAGTCCCTGTGTGCTTCCTGAGCTCAGGTGTAGTCACTCACAGGGTCTGGTGTGTGCTTGGCAGCAGCAGTGAGCTGGTTTTCTCAAAGCTGGTCAGTGTAAAAACTTCTCTGGGATTTAGGTGCTGGTACCTGTGCGTCAAATTTGCCTTATACAACCTCAACTGTGCAGAAGTTTAATAACTAAGAGCAAAATTCTGACTGGTTTGTTTCCTCCTGTACTTTCTTGGCATAATTTAATCTCTGAGTATTACTGGTCACATGCAGTGTCAGAATCATGTCAGTGCAAAGTCAGGGAGGGAGATGTCTTAACACGGTATTTGCAGAGATGGTTGTTCGCATTCTGTCTTCAACAGTGTTGCAGACGATGTAAAATGTATGCCAGAATATGATATATGTGTATACCTAGTCAGCTTATGTTTGCCAAAGTCAGTTTCTTCCCTTAACATGACACTCAAGTACACTATCAGCTTTTGTATTGTCACATTCGAGACCCTGCTAAGCACTGTATCAACCAAATGGTACAATGGATAGTTCGTCAGCTAGAACAAAGAACCTGTAAGGATTTTAAAGGATAGATCTCTATTTGTTTTTCTAATAGCATGAGATTCAAACCGTAATTGTGTTGAGAAAGAGTTTCATAGTTTGTTAACTAATTTCTTCCCACAAATATTTTTTTTGCCATTTTGGAAGGCTGTCTCCAGTGTAGCTGCCGAATATGTTTTGGCAGTGGTACTTTTTTCATTTGTTCTGAAGCCGCTGTTGGTGTTGGAGCATGTTTGTTCTGTGATATCTCTGCAGGTACAGTTGCATGAAAATAAGGCATTCATTTTTGCTTTGACAGTTATATGTATTAACAACATTATCTAAAATCTGTTCTGTCCTCTCCCTTCCCTTCTTCTTTCCTCCTCTCTTTATTTTCTGAAGACTTTCCCTAATGAAAAAATAATCCCCCCAATTTTCTGGAAACACTTGCCTTCAGATCTCTTAAAAAATGCTGATCAAGGCCAATGACTAATATTTCTAAACCTGAAAACTGTACTGTAGGCGTATTCTATGCTTA
The DNA here is from genome assembly GCA_039877255.1 of Loriculus beryllinus. Lineage (NCBI taxonomy): Eukaryota > Metazoa > Chordata > Aves > Psittaciformes > Psittacidae > Loriculus > Loriculus beryllinus. The sequence continues at coordinate 1,443 of JBCJKH010040858.1, read as the reverse complement.
GCTTTACTGATAAATTAGTGTGTAAGCATCTCACTAAATAGAAAATGGAGCTTGTAACACCATTAGTCCAATGC
>JBCJKH010040856.1:0-18981 GCA_039877255.1 Loriculus beryllinus | reverse complement strand
GGTTGGAACTAGATGATCTTAAAGTCCTTCCCAACCCAAACCATTTTGTGATTCTGTGTGTAACCAGTGCCCATCATAGGGAAAGCCACATGTGCAAAGTATGGAACCTGACTTTGCTATGTAACAAATGAAGATGGAAGAGAGAGTCATAAAGGGAGCCAATGATACTAGTGGCCTGACTGAAATGGAAGAAACACGGTTACTTTCTATGTAACTAAAAAGATAAGCTTGTCATACCAGGAAAAAAAATTGAATTAATAAAATTGCTGAGCACTTAAAGACATTAAAATAAAGTCAGCTCTACGTCCTAAATACTTTTTATAAGCCTAGTTTTAGTTTTGAAAAATATTAGCTTTAACTCTGCTAAAAGTAGGAAATACAGCACAGTTTATAGTCTTCCTAAAGAAACATAGCTGTAAGCACATAACTTGTTTCATCTGCCACTGATATACAGGTTGTTAAACTGGAGATTTTTCTTATTCATTCACAGCTAGTGTGAGTTATAAGCTCAGGCTTTAAAGATCCACCATTAACTAGTTATGTTCCTAATAAAGAGATAAGTAACAGCAAGAAGACTTTGATGTCTTTGCATACAAAAAAGCTGCAGTATCCAAGCCCACACTTACCAATTGCTAGGCCATCACTAAAATTATGTAGCCCATCTCCCATAATCACCATCCATGCCAGAGTTGCTATTCCTGCATCCTTCAGTTCTTCACGTGAGTAGCGCTGACTGTGACTGTGGGGATGATGGTTCTGATGATGATGGTGATGTAGAATGTGATGGTAGTCATGGTGATGATGACTAAGATGATCTGTCTGTCCTAGAGTATCATGTAAGTGAGAATGACATTTGTTTCTACAGCCCCTGGACACATATTCATTTTCAGCCTCTTCTTGATGAGAATGAGCTATCATCACTTCTTCTTCTTCTTGTACAGTTGGCTGCTGAGAAATGAATGTTGATGGATCTTGAGAGTCTGTCCCTAGGTAGCCCTCAGGCCCTGTTACAAAAACGCAGAGTAAAATATTATGCATTTTTTAAATCATCTACGAAGCAAAGATACAGTAAGTTGACTAAGCAATGCAGTGAAGAAAAAACTAGTAAGTCTAGAAGCTGAGACATGGAAATACTCAAGGCCAGCTTGGATGGGGCTTCATGCAACTTGGTCTAGTGGAAGATGAACTTTTAGGTCCCTTCCAATCCAAAGCATTCTGTGATACACCAGCTTTTTATACCAGAGGCTTCTCCTCCTCACCTCCCCCCTCAAGGGTTTCCACAGCTTAGTTTTGTTTTGTTTTATTTTTTTCATTAAATTTCTGAGATAATTCCCAATAGTTCAAGATAAGAAAAACTTAGTTTTACCCTTACTACTGAAGCAGTCCCCACATTTAGGAGGCCAGAAATGCTTCCTAAAAAGGTAAAAAAGCTTTTACTCTCAAACCCTGTGCAATTTAAATACAATAGCATACGGCTCTACGTCTCAGTTTCACAGCAAGAAGGCTGTTAGTTTAAATGTGTCAGAATGACAAACTGCTGTCTGGAAAGCATACACCACTTGTTCATCTTAGGGCTGAAGAATAAGAATGCTGAAGAAGATTACGTTATAGATCATTTTGGAAACTCCTGTAATTGACATAATACAGGAGCTTAAGTTTGAAAACCTAAAAATAAACACCCCAAAAAAAAGCCATTACCACAGACCAGGAAACATCCTCACATAAACATTAGTGACACACTAAGGACAGTTACTTTAACTCCTAGAAGTTGCTAAGTTCTTTCCCTGTGATCAAATGAACAAATACATTTTTTTCCCCACCTTACACTACTGACAACTCTTTCTTTAGTTATAAAGATGTGTTCGGTTTTTCAATTTTAATTTAAGCCACAAGAGCTAATAAGTACCTAATGATATGTGTTTTGACTCACACTATGATTTTGGAGAAAATGATCATTTGCAGTCCCAAATACTTCAAGTAACCTCTAAGACTTTAGACTATTCAAGTCATAAATACTCAAATTAACAAAATCCAGACTTAAGATATATACGTATTCTATTATATTTAGACTTCTATGTAACATCTAACAGTCTGTACCAGCAGGTACAGCTGTATTTGCAACAGGCATAGCCAGAACTGCTTCAGAAATGACTTCAGCTTCCTCTGTTAAATCAAAAACTAAAAGGCTTAAGGTTTCAAAACTGTGAATTCACCGCATCCAATCTATCAATCCTTTCTAAAGGAAGCAGCAAATAGAACTAGTCTTTTACATAGCAAGGCACAAACAGGTCTTGTATTAAAAAGAATTCAAGTAAGTAGTGACCCAACCCACAGTAAGAAGCAATTCTATGAGCTGTCATGGATCAGGCTTTTTTCTAACAGCATTGCCACAAAACAACAACTGTGCAATATTACTGAAACTTACGATCATCTGTGTCCAGCTTTTCTTCATTTGCTGAAAACTTCTTATTTTCTCCATCATCTTCATTTTTTTTCTTATTCCAAAAGAAAATATTGTAGTTATGAATATTTTACTTATTTTTCAGGATATACATGAGCAACATTATATTCACATTTATGCAGCCTGCACAGAAAGAGGACAATATGGAAGCCATATAAAGTACAAAAGAAGAACATTAGAAACTCAGCTAAGTACAGGAAGATGAAAAAGGTTCCTCAGGCTTCATAGGAGGGGGAAAAAACCCACTAAACCCACACATATAAGTATCTCACATTTTTGAAAAAGGAATAAGGCAGACAGGTTCATCTGAAAAGCGGAACACATCAAATACTGAGTTATTTCACTTACTCATTTCCACTGTAACACCAATATGGCTTCTTCTAATGCACTGAATGAAAACCAACTAAAATCTCTGATCATTGCTCACTGATGTCTATATCCCAACAATTTGTGATCAGTGACTCCATATCTAGAAGGGCATACTTCGTCTAACAGGAAGTCTATTGCCAGTGGCTGAGAGGACCCTGAAAATATTTGCTTTGCTTGGAACTCGTCACAACCTCTCCAGGCAACTACATATAATTAGACAGGGAAAACAATCCTCTCAGTCACAGTTAGCTTAGCTTCAGTACAAACCACACCAGCACAGCTTCCCATGACCAAAGTCCAAGAGCTTACATGGCATCTGCTCTGAGACTGTTACCTTAGTGACTCATTTAATAATACATCCAGACATTATCAGACATTGTGGTAGCATAGAAAGTAGCTATTTTTAAACTAAGTAGTTAGGACTTTACTAACTTTCTTCCAGCAAAATTTAATATATCACCAACTTTTACTGTATCATTTTATATTGAGTCAGCTTTTACATCATCATTTATTCCTGGCTACACTTTGAAGACCTCAGTTACCAATAATAGTAAGTTACCAGCACTTACGATCTGCCAAAATTCAGTTATAATTTACCTTCCACATAAAAACAAACCAGGAACCAGCACAGTAATCTAAAAGCTATGTTGGTTTTTGTTTGGGGTGTTTGTGTTTGTTTTCTTTTTTGGGGGGGGGAGGAAGGAGGGATTTGGTTGGTTGATTTCTGTTGGTTTTGGGGGGTTTTTTTACAGGGTGAGGAGGGGTAAAGAAGGGAAAGAGGCTGGACAGAGACTGTATTTCCAGAAGGAATTCTATCTAGTGAAGTCACTTTCTACAGTGTAGCTGGATGCTCATTTATGTATGCACTTACTGCCAACCCCTACCCTTTTTGTGCAAATGCCTCCCTCAACAACAGTACAATAACTGTACGAGTCCATTTTACCTCACCCAGTATGAAAATTAAAATAATAATAAAAACAATTCAAGTAGTTGTGCAATTGCCTTGAGATGTCAGAAGTCAGTAACGAACCATAACTTCCAAAATCACTGTTAAAACAAAGGAGGTAAATGGATGTTTGCTCAAACAATTCACTCTGGTGTCAAGCCTGTACTATATGTCTGGTTAAGGAAACAGCTCAAGAGCTCTTGCATAACAGGACCACACAAAAAGTATGTGTGTCACTAATATAAATGAAATTATAACACTAATCAAGCCAGCAATCACTATTAAATCAGAGATATATGGTATTCATAAATGATTTTTTGTAAGTGTATTCAGAAATCATGCAATGCATTATAGCTTCAAGTAACAGTTTCTGTACCTTTTTCTTCTTGTCTTTAAACTGCTTTATTAAAGTGATCAAATGCTCCACTAGAAACATGAAATATAAGCCTCCAAGTGCTGTAAGTCCCTTCCATGTAGAATCCAGGTTGGCACTCTCCTCTACACTTTGAGAAGCAAGATGTTTGAGCATAGAGCTTTTGTTTTGATCAAGCAGAGCTTTTTCGTGGTGATGATGATGGTTGCCATGAGACTAAGGGGAGAACCAAATGGGTAAGTCATTACATTCAAAAGAACTGATAACAAACACAAAAATATTCTTCACATTCTTTTCCCCAAGTCGAGTCCAGACTTGTCAATTTTCATGGGGCAAATGCTCTGGATACAAACTCAAATGATTACAAGTAAGTCTGCTGATACACAAAAACACTGCAAGGATCAAGAGTAGGCCTGGTACTCATCCTCTCACAGAAGCTACATGCATTCTGCTCAATATAAGATGTACAACCTCCTGACACCATCAAGGAAACTGCATGTATTTAGTCACAGGAAGCACACCAATTACTTTCCCATCTAAGACAGCTTACAGTTTCTGTATGAAGAACTTGGCAGTAGTTTCCTTCTTTAAAGGAACTTTGACATCCTTCCCCTCCTTACTGGCTATTGATAAGTTCACAATAAAAAAAAAATCGGGGGGGCACCTCCCCCACTCATGTTTACACAGCCTCACACAGCAAAAGGAAAAAAGAACCTAATGAATTACAGGCAGGTCTCACGCTACCTGCAGTCGTTTTTATCCACTTCAGACAAAAAGCCCCAGCTTTCAGGTAAAAGCTCCAAAGAAATGTGAAAATTTAGCAATCACATTCGAATTTCCTTGTCCACACGTAACTTCAAAATCCACCAAGTAATGTTTTCTTCGGATTTCAGCAATGTTTTCTTCTAACCAAAAATTTGCAGCGAATAAGCAATCAGGATAAGTGGGTGATAACAAAACAATGGATTATCTATTCCATATTAAAATGTACAGTGAGTGATATCTGGTATTTATGAAGTTCATTAAACTGGAAAAATAAAATAGGCTTTACAGTAAGTGACTAAACACATGCAAAATCCTTGCATGCAAGGAACAAGAGTGATTTAGCACCATATATGACTAAGAACAGCAAATAGATAGAGGAATAATGTATGAAGTTCTCACACTACAAAGAATGCAAAATGAATAATACAGTTTCAAATGGGAAACCTTTCCATCAAATAATCTACTCCACAAAACTGAGAAGTGACTCACCAAATAGGCATTAATTAACAAGGATTAAAAGTATCACTAAGGAGTACAGACAGGTGTCAAATTCTCTGCTTAGAGATAATGAACAAAACAGTAATTAATACTTACATGAGGAAGGAGGTGTAAGAAAGCATCTCCGCTCAAAGTCCCCACAGCCAATGCCACAAGAAAACTTAGGAGAAATTTGAAAAACACTCGATTCATCAGTGGTACCAATATAACACCCAGCAAGGAAAGAAAACTGATGATGGAGATGGATATAAAGCCACCAATCCAAGCTGGTTTAAAAGAAAAAAGTAACAAGAATAAATAACAGCCGTGTGAGATTGCTTGCTTGACATTCCTGCTATCAAATACTCCTGACCATCTAATTAATCAGATGTTAACAAATTGTACACCACAAAGATTTCTCTCTACACACGCTCAAATGCTAAAAGAAGATGACAAACTTCTTTCAATTCTGAAACACATTTCTCAAATTTTTAACCAACATTAATGGGTTTTCAGTAAGCTTTTATTCTACATTAAAAATAAAAAATACAAAAAAACTCCCAAAACCTCACAACCTACCTATTTGCAGAGAGTAACTTTTTGGAGGAGTTTCAGCTTTTTCAGTAGTTGCATGGACTATGCAGTATTTGCCATCGATCTGATTAATAAGAGCTGGACAGAGGTAACTAAATTCTGTAGCAGTCAACAATACTTGAGTGCCTATTCCATGGGACTGCATCAATTTTGATGCACTGGAGCACTGCGGAAAGACGTGTTACAGATTAATCAGAACCAAAATACCCTGCTATATCTGAAGAGGTCTGTACATCCTATTTTAATTGAAATGCACCAGATGAAAACAACTGTATCAATAGAAATTAAACACTGGTAACAGCAATTTAGGAAGAACTGTACCTCCACCCTGCTCAGAAAGCTAGTTTGGGAGACCTGGCATATGGGGCATAATTATCACTTCCTCAAAACAAGGGTGTCATATGCTTCGCTGTGCAAGCAAAAAAAGTCTAACACTTTCCACCAAGTTTTAGAGGCCATATAAAGAAGTAGGAAGAAGGTTAAATCCCTTTTCATGGAAGTGATGACCACGCAGAGTTTTGTACAGTGTTTTGTATGTGCTTCCTCCAGTGAAGTCTCCCAATGTACAACCTACAATCTTGCTGCATTTAAATAACAGGAGTACTGCTGCTCCAACTGTGCAGAATGCAGTAACCTTGTGAATACAGTGCCTACAACAAGCTACACAACACCCAAGGAATTACCTGTCACGGCTTGCATACATTAAGACCCCAGAGAGACACTTGCTTTTAAAAGCATTTAATGGAGAAGGATCTGATAGGGTAACAAAAGTGCTTAAAGCACTGTAGACCTTATCAGCAATACCGATTTTTAACATTTTAAAGTAATAGTTAACATTTGCAGCCATCTGTTTCACAGTTGGTCACTAGTCTGTAAGAAGATGGGGAGGGTGGAGTAAAAGGAAGAAGGTGCCTATTCCCTGCAGCTCTACACTATCTGCCATAGGATTATCTAACACTTGTGAAGTAGCTTTGGTAAGAATGACAGTATTTTAGCTAATTTTTTTTTCCACTTTCACCACATCATTAGGAAAGGACAACAGATTCTGGCTCTAAGGCAGAACAGCAAGTTTTAAACTAAAAGAGTTTTCATATTTAGTAATATTAAAAAATAATACATAAATATATAAAAGTGTACATTTATATTTAATGTATGTACGTATTTTTCAGAAAAATTAAAAACTAGATTGCATATATATATTTTCCTCTGAGCTCACGAGCATACCACAACATTCCTTCAAAATGTTAAGTTTCAAGGGAAGTTGTTTGTGTGCTTTTGGCTACAAATATTGTTACACCACAAAACACTCATCCAGTTAAACAGTAAGCACCATAATATGCCATAATAACATTCCCAGTGGATATGGATTCTTAAGAACACAGGACAATCAGCCTCACCTCTTGTATATTTTGGTTTTTCAGTTTAGAATACAGATAGCTCCCTTTTTCCGATTCCTTAGAAGAAGCATGAGACTCATTTGCTTTGCTGTTCACAGGTAAGCTTGCGTTGCTGCCACCTGTGACATTAATAGTATTAGGACTGGACAGACCCAGACGAGTAGCAGGCTTCATTTCTCCAGGTTGCACATTCTGTAACTCAGAGTGGCCACCCGTGGTAGCAGTGATGAAGGGTGCCGTTCTTTCACTAACCACGTTCTTGCTGCGTACAAAGTTTTGCTGATGTTCTGGGTTTTGTATTTTATGAGGTTCCTTTGAGTGACTGTTCCTGTGGTCTTTGTTAGCATCCGATTCGTGGCTTGGACAAACAATCTTCTCGGAGGTTTTACTCAACAGCACATGATTATGATGGTGATGGTCATGATCATGGCCATGGTCATGGTCATGATCATGATCATGGTCATGATCATGGTCATGATCTATTTTAATTCTTTTCATTTTATCGATACCTATGTTCTGAAGCAGCTTTTTAAATCCATCAATTGACAGCGAGTTGTTTTCTCCATAACGATGGAAGAGTTCTTGAAGGTGAAACTTCTGTATTAATCCTGCCAAATCAATATTAACACCAGCTGCCTTTTCTGGAAAAGTTCTCTCCATTGTATGTACAACAGTAACCATCTCCACTCCATGATGATAAATTTCACACAGTAGTATGGAAAATGGCAGAAGGAAAGTGACTGACACTGTACTCTCCATTACAGTTTCTTTCTGCCAAAAAAGAAACAAAAATATAAAAAAAAGAAGAAATTTTTACCAGCTTCTATAAAACCATCCCATCTTCCTCTGTAACATATGTTCATAGTTTGCTTAAACAAATGATACCTACAATTACCCAAAACAAACCCTACTTAAAGTATCAACGCAGTAAGCAAACAACTATTTAAATATCTTACACATTCATCACCTTTTCCCAGGTGCCCTGGCCTCAGGCAATAGGAGATGAAGCTACATACCACAGAGAATTCACTGGCCATAAACACCCCCCAGGTGTGAGCTTACCTTTGTTTAGTTTGGCCTGAGCCAGTCCTCTTCAAGCTAAACAAGAGAACATCCTCAAGGTGTGTGCCAGCTGAGTTCTAGGTTAGGCTTTTCTCGTGGTAAAAACAAACCTTATGATTTCTCTCTTAGCAAGGAATGGGTTGTACAAACTGCATGTTCACGCCTAAAAATCAGATTCCCAACCTTCCACCTCTGAATTTCCCAGAGTTTTTGGCAGGGTGGGCTCTCAGCACTCCAGAAAAAAACGTGGTTATGTTGTCTGCGTGTTTTAACGTTGCTGTCGATCCTACAGCTACTCTCAGCAGACCAACACGGCTGCAGACCAAACGCAAGTATCAACACTTGTGTGTTTTATTCTATAATCACAGAATGGTTTGGGTTGGAAGGGACCTTAAAGACCATCTCGTTCCAACCCCCCTGCCATAGGCAGGGACACCTTCCTCTAAACCAGGCTGCTCAAAGCCCTGTCCAACCTGGCTCACTCCTAGCAAAACTACAGATTAACCGGTATTCAGGATGCGTACGGACCATATCTGAAGGCTGCCTCCACCCTTTCCTAGAGAAGCACGAAAAACAACGTAATGCAGACAACTTCTCGGTTTCCATACAGCCCGTAACTACCCTTAAAATCCCAGCACCGCCGCCGGGACCCGCAGGCCGCACCATTACCCTCGGTTCCCGCTACAAATCGCGCCGACGGGGGGGAAAGCACCACCACCGTCCCTTCCCCCGCTCCCACCCCCCGATGCCGTGACCGCGCCCGGCCCGCCTCACGGCGGGAGTGGAGGCCCCGGCCCGGGCTGCTACCCAGGGCTTGCAGTGCACGGTGGGGCGGGACGATGCGGCGCTGGGCACGGCCCCGCCTCAGCCGGCGGCAATTCCAACGGCGTGGCGCGTCCCGGCGCCACGCAGCTGCCGCCCTCTGCCCGGCCAGGAGCCGCACCGGGGCTGGCCCCCCGCCACCGCCCCGGGAGAAGGAGAAGAAGGAGGAAGTTACCTCAGTGACCGCTGTCTGTCAGCCCCATTCCCCGCCGATCCCCACCGCGACACCGCCCCCGCCCCCCTTCCCTTTCCTTTTCCGGGTGCGGAGGCAGTCACGCGCCTCTCCGGCTGCCAATGGGGGAGCGCGGCTGGTGTCACGTGGGTGCGGAGGAGCGCGTGGCGGTTCGCGGGCGGCTTCGACGGTGGCTGGTGTTGTCCCCCGGCTCCTAAGGGGGGAAAGGGAAAGGGAAGGGAAAGAGAAAGGAAAGAGAAGGGAAAGAGAAAGGAAAGAGAAGGGGGAGAAAAGGGAAGGAAGGGGGAGAAAAGGGAAGGAAGGGGGATAGGAAGAGGTGAAGGAAAGAAAAGGGAAGGGAAAGGGGGAGAAAAGGGAAGGGAAAGGGGGAGAAAAGGGAAGGGAAAGGGGGAGAAAAGGGAAGGAAGGGGGAAAGGGAGAAAGAGGTGAAGGAAAGAGAAGGGAAGGAAAAGAAAGGGGAAGGGAAGAGAAAGAAGGGTCTGCGTGGAGAGCTTGGGAGGACCCAGGAGGAGCGAGTAAAAGGCCAGGTGGGTGAGAGTCAGGGGTGGTGTGGGAGGGAGGTGGAATCCTGAGGAAGTAGTTACTTCACAAAGTACTGGAACCCGAATTTAACATTCATCAGAGTACAGAGGTTCGCTGGGATGTTTGAAATACTCCCAAGAGAGTTAAGATTAACTGTGCATGAGAGTTGGAGCAGTCAATGCTCCTTGAAACCACAAGTCTTTCCGGGCTTGCAGTGATTTAGGTGTGGTAGCAGTCTTCTTAGAGTCTTGAGAAGGTTTTTGTATAAGGACTCTCAGTCTCGGAAAGAGTACATGTGTGTGGGCAGGCAAGGACTGGAAGTGGACCAAAAGGTTGTAAAGGGGGTGTGGGTAAATGGCAGGTGATGCCAGTGTTAGTTACATGTACCAGGGTATTGCAGTGAGCGGTGTTTGGTTGAACCTGTCATTAATGATCTGTCAAAATAAAACTGCTCCGTGCACAACTGGATGAAGAGGCAGTCGGAAGGGACTGAGATCATTGCAGAGCAAGGCTCAGAACTTGCTAGGAATGATACAGGGGTAACCAGTGTACAGGGGGGTAGTACAGAGGGGTTGTACAAAGGGGTTAGAGAAATTTGCTTTCTTAAACAAAAGTGTTTTCTGTTGTAAATACCTATCATGCCTACTATTGATGAGGGGAAAATCAAACACGGACCAGCCCCTGAGGGCATGCATGAAGACGAGGAAGACTCCTATTGTCTACTATTGATAAGGGGGAGAAGCAGATGCCTGGTCCTATTGACAAGGGGGAGAAGCAGATGGCTTATGGCCTGGACACCAGCCAGCCCCTGGGGGCATGCATGAAGACTAAAAGGTGAAAAGGAACCCCCAAAGCAGCAGTACCTTCTGATTTTCTTCCAGTAGGTGTCTGCTCCAATACAATACTGAACAATGATTTAACAAGTGCATATTTGATGATATATAAAGTATATCTTTAGTCCTTAATGTAAGCATCTCCAGGACCTTCTACTGTGATCCTGTCTCTCTTTAGTGGCTCATTCTCATGTCAACAAATTCTTTCCATCTCAGAAATAGAGAGGTTTTAAGAAAAGAAACAGTTATTTGGAATCTGCACAGCAAGGGTAAGAGATCCTTTTGTGCTGTGTTTAGCTGCACAAATGCCTGGGGAAGCACTAACTGCCGGGGCTGGGCTTTGACATGTGTTGTTTTCTTACAAATCTTGGCTGTAGTCAGGACATTTCAATTTAGATCTTTTTACTAGAATAAATCTTGAATTTCTTAAAATAATAAAGAATAGAAGTAAAATATTAAAGTTCTGTTATTTTTTTCCTGGTAGAACATTTTTACCTTTAGCCTCCTCCATCAGTTATTAAAGTCGATAGAAAACTCCTAGTGTTCGGAGTATTTATAAACCAAGAACTTTCCAGGTTGGGTCTGATGCCCTCTTGTTTTCAGTAATTTTGATTGTATTTTGTGTTCTTTGATGCTTATGTCTTATCTAGAATTTCAGTATTGAAAATAATTTGTAAATTGTTAAGCTTTGTTTGATAATGTAACAGTAACATAGAAAAGTACATTAGTGTAAACTGTACATGACATGATGAGAGGCTCATTGCCATGAGCACAGAGGAGCAGTGACAGGCTGTGAAGTTCCAGCAACCTAGTCAGGGTAAACACCCTGACCTGGACCTAGGCATGTCAGAAGGGGAGAATCAGCCTCATTTCCAAGTGCAAAACTCACCGGACAAGTTAGTGGAAGAGTGTCCCTGGGTCACGACAGACACCCCGTCTCCCTGAGAAGGACATTGAAGTCATTATGGGATATATGGGAGTCTTTGGATTGTTCAAGACCAAGGTGGGGAAAGGGGGATCAAGGTGATTTGAGAAGCAAATGTGAGAAAATGGGAAGGAGGTGACAAAAGGGGCCAGTTGCAGGGCTGCTGGCCAGTGTGTTACTCTGGCCATGCCCTACGTGTGATCAGTGCTGCTTGTCCCAGTCTTATTGGTGAACTCATTTTGTAACTTCTCATGGGCAAGGGCCTGTCCTGTGTAGACAGACATCTGATTGCCGCTATGCAGAGAAGGGGCCATGGCTCTAATATCAGCAGCTGGAGAGGCTGAAATGCATGGAGGTCTGAGTGCCACCAGCTGGACGAAGGGCTCATCGTCATAGGTGTCCCTGTGGAGTGGCAGCAACTTGCATATTGTGTGCATGCATATTGTGTGGCTGTGGACATCGGTGTGTATAATTGCTAATGACCATTAAGCTGGACTAGCAGGCTAGTAAGGATAAGATGGCTTGGGAACCAAGTACTGGATCGTCCATAAGCCTGGGCTGCGTGCTGCAGAGAGCAGAGCACACTGAGTATTGTCTGTGGCAGGGACCAGGAGGTCCAAGCCAACTGTCAGAAGGACCCATGGGATCAGGGGACCAGCTGTGTGTGAAACAGCCTTTGCACATGAAGTGACTGTCATACCAGGGGATTCAGGGGCCAGGTACTAGATTGACTAATGCCAGTTACCAGAGAGAGTCCTAGTATATGTGTCAGTGTACATGTGTGCACATGCACCAGGGTCCTGAGTGGCAGCAGTCCGTGTGGGGCTACAGGCCTTAGGGACTTTTAAGTCCAGATGCCAGCAACTGGAGACATCAGAGGATCCAGCAGCCAATTACTGGACAGATGGAGTGTCTAAGACCGGCTGCTGGAGGGATCTGTATTGTATCCATGCATCTGTCCCTTGCTAACAGGCTTTCATCTTAATCAGCCAGGGAAATACAATGTGGCTGCTGATGCTGCTGGTGATAATATGAGGGCTGTGTTTTCTGTCTGCGTATCTGTGTGTGTATAGTGTGTGTGTATTGTATGCATCTCCACTTATTGAGAAAACATGCTCAGCCTTGCTATTGGCTGGATGCAAAGCAGTGGCAGCTTGGCCTCTGCTGAGCAATGAAATTCAGTGACCTCTAGTAATTGTTGTTGGGTATTTTGGTATTAGATCTAGACACAGAAAGGATGATATTTCAGGAAGGAAAAGAATACAGCAGCAAAGTATACTAGAAAAGAATATGGAGAAAATGAGTATGGGAAAAAAAAAAATACTCCAGGAAGGTTTATTCAGAACTGTGGAATAATGTGCTTTGTTATATAGCAAGGCTATATATACACAGTATATACAGTATACACAGTACAACAATATACAGCAAGTTTATATGTTACTGTAAATGCCATTGGATGGAAGATGCTGAAAGAAGAGAATAAAGGCATTTGTTCATGCATGGTATGCTTTTAAGTAGCAGATGTTATTACGTATCTTCACAGGGGAATCTACAACATAATTGCAAGGTATCCCAGGATGGAGATTCTGCTCCTTGGTGCCATAGGAATATAACAGTTAAGGTGTCTGGGTACAGTTTATCATCTGGAGCTTAGAGCTTTTATTTACTTATAAAAATTGGCAAAGAGGGTCTGCATCATAGACCATTTTATGTGTGTCTAAAACACAGGGGTAGCAATTTTTTCATCAACACATTTTTGCTTAATTAGAAAAATATATTTGGAAAAACACAGAAGTGGTGGCTTCCTCATTTGTCTGTTCCTTTTTTCCTGATTTGGTTGCATAACTAGAAGCTTGAATCTCGAATGTTCTTTCTCAGTTGGCAAAGGTGGGCTGCGGATCTTATTGGGGTAGCATTGGGCTTTTTGACACTCATTGTCTTCGCTTCTTTACCTCAGCCAACAATGCAACATACACTTGCAGTGAGAAAATTCATGGTGAGTGAGGAATGATGTTTGTGGTTGTGACATATTCCCTCCAGTTCTACGTGCAGCATCCTGTAAAAGGGATGTTGCACTGCGATGAACTCTCTTGAGGCTCCTTTATTTGGGCTGAACCCAGCACTGGATTTATGGCGTGCCACCTTTCCCTTTGACACAGTTTGCTCCTTTTTTGCACCCTGCTTTGCTTTGTCGTGATAGAATAATGATGCCACTTTAGTTTGTGTATTTTGAAAATGACTGTAATAATGGAAGTCATAACTTCTTAATGTACTGTTGGAATAAATTTTTAGTGTTCTTGTTACTTTGCAAAGGTAGTACAGTTAAGAGCTGGATTCAAAAAGCATGTATGAGCACGGTAGTTTCTGCTGTATTGTAGGCTCTCTGCTGTATACGGAAGATAATTGGAAGGCATGCATTTGGGAAGTTGTCCTTCTAATTTCAACTTTAAAATCAAAGTTTTCAAACCCAGAGGCCTTTGAAATCACTGAAGCTAATGGATACTCAGCATCTCAGAATCTAAAACCAGTTATTTACAGTCTGGTCCTAGAGTTCCTATGGTATTCTGAAAGGTTTTCTTTAATGGATAACGTAAGCTTACATTCTGATCAGTAAAGCTTTTATGATTGTAATTAAGGTAGTATTTGAAGCAAACCTGTTCTGACACAAGGGGTAAATCACAGATGCAGATGTTTACTGCATAGTCTATGCATTAAAATCATTGCAGTATTCCTCTCTGGTGCTGTCTGGGAAGAAATAGCAGTGCATGTGGCATGTCCCAAGACCTGCCCAACACAACAACTTGTTTATGTTCTGCAGAATAGTGTCCAAAATGCTTTGCATTAACTTTACATAACTAGATAAACTCTAAAACCACCTGTAGCACTTTTAACACTCTAGATAAGCTACACCTCTGCAACTACTTAGCATATACAGGATTTTTATATGTCTAGCAGCCCAGCTCTAATGTTCAGGACTTCTTGTAACATTTCTAGTAGGCAAAAAGAGATGTGAGTGAGAGACCTGTTGTTGGCCTCAACACTTGCCTGTTTTGATAAACTGGTGCTCTGATGTCTTCAGTCTTGTTAAATTATTGTTATTTTCAGGTGCACTTGTTTCAAAACTGTGATACAAAAAAAACCCCACGCAGTATATAACAGATGCCACAGTAATATTTAAGATTATTGCCATTCTGGTTTCTTCTGCCTGGTATGTATTAAATTTGGATGCTATAATAGCTCTCATGAAATAGAACACTAGTAGATAACTCGAAAATGTGGCACTGCAATTTTTTCCATATCAAACTAATTTTCTTTAAAACTGTGTGTTCTTGAAGCAGCATCCATCAGATCTTGTCAGCAGCACAACGAGCCACCTACTGTATATCGTCAGCAGAATACTAATTAGTCCTTAATTTTACCACACGTCCAATCAAAAGAACTATTGCTTTCATATGGTGGCAGAAGGTCATTAAAACAAATGATCTTGCTGCCAGGCAATGACAACGAAAAACAGAGCTCAGTAAGCAGTGTATCTGTTATTGGGTGCTGACAGCACACTAAACGCTGTGCTGCACTCACTTTTTCACTCTTGACTTATTTCAGGTGATCTGATGGCCTGAGAGCTGTAGCTAAAACATGCTCTCCTAACTTAACCTTTTAAGATACAATAGTATTTGCCTCAGACATACAACTACACATGTACTTTTAATGTCACAGCTGTCAAATTCTATAGCTTTTCCTATGCTTTCAGCTGTTAGTTGCAGTTTTAGTTCTCATCAGTCCCTTCCAGAAAGAACAGCAGTCTGTCCTTTAGTACCCTGAATGGTGGGTCTTCAGCCATGTGAAAAATGAGTGCTGGTGGATTACTTAAGATGTTACAGTTTGTCTGGGTTCAGTCATCTGGATCCTCTTAAGTCTGTCACTTTGTGTTCTGCTGTGAACCGTGACTAGTTCAATGCTTTCTTCTGTTTGGACATCAGAGAATTTCCAGATTCTAACTTTCTCATATTTTTCATCCTACTCAGTTTTGAACTTTCTTGTAAGGCAGTTGCCTGTTTTCTTCAGCTTGAGAGCAAACTACTTCACAAAATTCCAGAGTAATCCAGTTACTACTCCCAGTTCTGAGTCAATCAGACCAATTTACTAAAAACATGTTTATGCTTTTGCATTCAAAATGTAACAGAATTCTACAAACTGATAATAGATACTGTTTGCTGTGCCAGTGATGCTTTCAAGATGTCTGTGCAAAAGTAGAATAGAGAAACAAAATTGGAAATAGAGCATGGGTGACAGCAAAAGAAAATTAAAAAAATCCTACTCAATTATGAATTACTGTCCCTGGAAGTGTTCAAAACCATCTGCATCAGGCTGGAGGCATGTAAGAATTTGTATGAAATGTATTTGGTGTGGAGGACTTAACACTTACCTGTGAGTTCATGACTCCATATTGAATTTTGTTTTCTAATGTTTATTTTAAAGCCCCTAAGTTCTGCTTATGTCTGTAGAAATTAATATCAGTGTTTATACCTTCAAAATACACTTCAAGCTCCTGCAGTTTCAGCAGAAAAAAAAAAGAAAGAAAATTTGATCCACATGCACGTTAGTATTTCAGAAATGGACAAGGAAAAGAGAATGCCAAGAATCACTAATCGTAAGTATTAAAAAACACTGAGCCAAATGCTAAAAGCAATCCTGAGTGACTTGAAATCTCTTCTAAGATTGAAATAATAATAAAAGTTACCTTATAATGTCAAGAGATTCAGCAATCTCTACTTTCAGGTTGGGTTTTTTTTTTGGTTTCTTTTACAATCATGAGCCCACAAACTTAAACCAGACTTTTTCAAATAACTCAAAAAACTGAACACCAGATATTTCTGTACCATATTTCACACTTTATCATGTATTTCTGGGCTCATGATAAAGCCTCCACAATTGCTAAAGCTGCATTCATCAGCTAGAGAAAGCACAAAAAAAGGAAGACACAAAATGCGGAGACATCTAGTACTGCATTTGGAGCAATAGTTGCTGTATTATTTCCTGCAAATGCTTTTCTCATTACTTTGTTCTGTGACCTGTATGTGCCAATCTTTTCTACTTTCTGTTCCTTGTACATACTTATACATCAATGCACACAGTATGAGAAGCGAGCAGAATGAACTGGAAGTGCTGATTAGTTCCCAGAACTGAGGTAATAATTGGTATCAGTGAGACTTGGTGGAATGAATCCCATGATTGAGTGCTGGGATGGAGGGCTAAACACTGTTCAGGAGGGATAGGCAGGGCAGGTGAGGTGGAGGTGTCACACTGTGCTTAAGGAAGAGGTTTGACTGTGCTGATGTGGTTGAGAACCTCTGGATGAGGGGTGGGAGGGTGGAAAATAAAGAGATGTCTTGATGTGTGTCTACTGCCTATCGCCCAGCCAGGATGTGAGCACTGATTAGCTTCCCATAGGAATTAGGAGAAATTACTGGATCAGTACCCGTTGTCCTTATAGGAGATTTTAAATTCCCAGAAATCAGCTGGGATTAGCATACTGCTGTTATGAGCAGGTCTTGGCAATTCTTGCAGTTTGAAAGGAGTTAAGTTCTTGTCACAGGTACTCAGTAAGCCAACTAGGAAAGGTGCCCTCCTAGCCTTGCTGTTTGTGACTAGCGAAGGACCTGTAGGATATGTGATGGTAGGTGGCCACAGTGATCATAAAGTGGTTGAGTTTAAAACTGTCATTGTAATGAGAAAAAAGTTCAGCAGAGTTGCTACCCTGGGCTTCAGGAGAGCAAGCTTAAGCTATTCAGGGATCTTCTTAGCAGAGTACCCTGGGAATTTGCCTTTAGGGTCTACAAGTGCTGCTCAGCTTTTAAGAAGCAACTTTTAGAAGTACAGGAGCAGGCAATCCCACTGTGTTGGTCAGGCAAGCAGGGCACAAGCCCAGCTTGGATGAACAGCGTTCTTGTGGAGCTCAAGAGGATAAAGAAATTGTATGATCTCTGGAAGCAAGGTCAGGCTTTGGAGGAAGAATACAGATCTGTGGTTTGTGTATGCAGGGAGAAGACACAAAAGGCCAAAGCTCAATTAGAGCTGAAAATGGCCATTGTTGTGTCAAATAAGAAGGGCTTTAGCTATTGGTCAGAGGGGCTTTAGCTATTGGTCAGTCCCGAAGTGGTCAGGCAGTTGGACTAGATGACCATGGTAGGTCCCTTCTGACTGAAATACTCTTTATTGTGTTCTGTTCTGTCCTATTTTTCCTTTGAGCAGGAAACAAAGGAAGGATAAAGGAGCTGTCCAACAGCATAAAATATAATACTGAGAAACGCCACATTAGTAATTAGTTTGTGGGCACCTTTGTAAAGCACAGCTACAGTGCTGTGTGGATGGCAGGTACCAACAAGCTCTCTGAATTCTGAGTGAAGAGCACATGGGTCTGCTCTAGTCCAAAATCTGGAGACCATGTTAGTAAATTACTGAGTCAGAGCTTGTCTCTCCAGTCTTCACAAAGAACTTGGTAGTTGAGGCTTGGTGCCAGATACACATGCAGTCACCATATGTTGGTAAAATGAGCTTGCGTGTGCCCACAAAATTATACAAAGATAAAAAATAAGTGTTTCTTTATGGATAGTCCATTATAGCATACTACAAAGTATGTTTAGTTAGTTTGCAAACTGAAGCAATTTGAAATGTCAAATGTGTAAGTAAGCAGACATGTGTACATACATACAAAATATGTTGCTGAGAGGCTTAGGATAATTTGGTTGAAGATGTAAAGGTACGATTTAAGCTGGCAGTATCCTCTTGACTACAGATAAGATCTTCCTGTCAGCTATGTAAGTTGCAAGAGGAGGAGTTAACCATGGAGTCATTATTACTGAAAATTTGCTTCAGCACAAAAATAATGGAAGCCCTAGTGTTTGATTTTGTGATTCCTGGCAACAGAAATTCATCTTGTCTTAGTCCAGAATCAAACTGAGAGGAGGGGTAAGGAAGGGCAATGGTTATGTCACTAAACTTGTCAAAAACTTGTTGTGTGTCACAGTCATGGCTCATGGATCAGACAATTTCCTTAGAAAGTGAAAAATAAATAGGAGAACAAACTGAGATCAACCTGACTACTGAAGTTTGGTAGTGTTCCTGGGCCCTACACAGCTTTCTTCCACAGGCTTTTGAATAAGCCTTTGGTAAACAGGTATGTTTTCTTATCTTTTTCTCCATGGTAGCCACTCAGTTATCTGGGGTCTTTGGTTGCCTGCT
>JBCJKH010040853.1:0-11188 GCA_039877255.1 Loriculus beryllinus | reverse complement strand
ATCTCCATGTTTTCATGATGTCAATGATATCATATCCTCATAGATGTGCATACATCTATAATTCTTCTATTATTATTATTATTATTATTATTATTATTATTATTATTATTATTATTACTATTATTGCCTCAGCTGGCCCTACAAAACTAATTTTCTTGCCTTTTATCCACTTGGCAGGTGCACTTCCTTATCCCACTTATTCTTATATTGCTGCAAACAGTATTGAAAAAATGGTTGCTTTGCTTTTTTTTTTTTGGTGTATTTATTTTATTAGGTTTTTTTTCCTACAGAAAGAAACCTTAAGAGATCATATGATCTATGACTTGTATTCACCTTACTATAATAAACCACTGTTTAATTTCTAAGAAATTGGTCAGAGGCCTGGATATCTTCCAGATAATTATTCACCACAAGTGTTAACAAAAAGAGAAAATAAAACTAAAACACCTACAGGGCTAAAGAAAGATGCGAGCATGAGTATTCAGAGTTCTTTCCTTAACTAGTTTTGATGCTAGCCTGCTAATTGCTACAGCTTGCAATTCATTAAATTGTTATGCTGGAGCAAGTAAAAGGTGTACAACAGACAGAAAAGGAAATTTTAAGAAATATCAGTTAAAAAGTCAAACAAGCTGAAAGTCCACAAAACCCCAGCTCTATTACTACCAAGGTTCATTAACCTAGTGACTTTCAAAGGTATTATTACTTTGGAGGAATACAAAGGCATAGAGGACTTATTTAGAAGTAATTTGAACAAGGAAATGCAGTAAGGACCAATTTGTTCAGCCCTCAAGCTGCTAAAATCCCTTCTATTTTTTAGTCTTTAGTTAGGCGCTTGAAAACCTTCCTCTTTCATTCTGCACATTAGCACTGAGGGTCTTTTCTCTGAGTTTTTACTTAAATAGTTTTGCAGACAAAGCCACAGCTCAGATTTCTCCTTTGATAGCTGATGAATAACAGTAATTATAATAATATTAGGTACCTAAAGCCTGATATGGCCACATGTTTGTAAATTAGAACCAATAATAAAAATTAGATCTGTTGTTTTGTTAATAAAAAAGCCATTCTTCCATTTATTTTACATGAAAAGTGTGCTGAAATATCTAGTTAGGGCTGGGACTGATTTGTTGCAGCCTGCTGAAGGAAATTTAATTGATGGAAAGCCTGTTTCTGAAAGCTTCGCAGAACCATGAACTTACTAAAACACTCCAGTAGTGTGCATATTAAATACCTTAGGACTGGGCCAGGTTAATTTCTTTGAATGAATTCCAATTAGTCTGAATGCATCACACAAATAATCTTATCAGAATTTTATTTCCAATTAAAGCAGCCTCAACAGGCTGCATTAGATCAACACTCTTTAAATTATGTCTATTGAAAGTACAAAACTCTTCTTGTAGTGCCAGATCATCTATGGAAAGAGTGAAGTAAAATTAAAAAGTGGTAAAGAATCCTTAGAAAGTAACACTGGAGTATGCCTTTTATTTTTGAGCTATGCCCTTAATGTGAAATTCTGTGACCACTTTAGCCTAGCTGGTCTATGATGAGAGAGAATAACTGCTGTTATACTAATGCCTGTGAAAAACCTGGAGACAAGAAAACATTCTAAGGCATTGGACTTTTCGGATTGTGCAAACACAGGCAGACCTTCTATTAGGTACTTCTTTGTGCACGTGGAATTTTTAAATCACATTGTCATGGGTTTAGCAGTAGCAGTCAATTTTTCTCCTTCTTAGTAGCTGGTGCAGCTGTGTTTTGACTTTCAGCCTGGGAACAGAACTGATAACAGCAATGTTTTACTGCTCGAATGTTTTACTCTGACCAAGGACTTTGTGAGTCTCATGCTCTGCCGGGGAGGAGGGGAGGCTAGGAGGAAGCAGGGACAGGACACCTGAGTCAAACTATCTAAAGAGGTATTCCATACCACAGCATGTCATGCCCAGGCTGTAACTGAGAGTTACCCAGAAGGGCTAGTGCTCTGGGGGGGGTTGGAGGAGGTATCGGTTGATGCTCGGTCAGGTGGGGTGTGGTCAGTTACCTGTCGGTGATTGGTGAGGTGTTGCATTCTCTTCCATTGTTATTTCCTTTATCATTATTGTTATTGTTGGTAGCAGTAGTGATTTGTGTTATACCTTAGTTACTAAACTGTTCTTATCTCAACCTGTGGGAGTTGCATTCTTTTCATTCTCCGCCCCATCCCTCTGGGAGCAGGGGGAGGGCAAGAAAGTGGGGGTCGAGTGAGTGAACGAGCTGCGTGGCTGGGTTTAAACCACGACACACATATGTACAAACATCTCTTTCACGGGCATCCCCTTGTCGTGGGGAAAGAGCTTGAGTGCCCTTGTGAGGCTGGGAGCTATGCTGGTGGTGACTTATGCCTCCGGTAGGGTCTCCCATGCCAGACAGGTCTCAACTGAAGGGTCAGACAAAGTGTGTCCATGGGCAGGATAGGCTCACTAGCCTTCGAGCAACCATCCTAGGAGAAGGACAGCTCTAACTTCAAACCCGGGCAGATGGAGCTAGTATAGCCCTGTAAGGCCATCCATCTAAGAGAAGGACACTAATCAAACCTACAACCTGAGGACTTTTCTGTCACCTTCCAAGCTCGCTAGGCCCTGGAAGATAAACCTCAGGTGTAAAGAGTGGGGCCGGTTCCGTGCATACTGTGCCTCACCTGAAAAATCCACTGCGCCAGCCCGAAGGTTTTACCCACACTTGCAAAGCCCTGTAGCAACAGGCAAGGGATGAAATGGCAGGTAATAAGGTGCACTGGAAGCTGCAAACCCAACCCTGCATGCAGGTGGTTCAAGACATTGGTCGCTAGAGACTGACCCAGGAGACAACAGTCTTGCTTGGCGACATCCTGAATGACCAAGCAGCCTTTTTTTCAAGGAGAGCACTGCTTGCTCCATATGGAGTGAGGTCTAGAAAAGGTGGCTGAACCAAAGCTCATCGCCCCCTCCACCTGGTTGGCTAGCCGCGGCTAATGGGCATCTTCTGTTGCGGTCGTTTAAAGACAAAGAGACAAAGGCATACACCTGCCTCCAAAGGTGTGTCCAGATTGACACTTGCATGTTGAAACATCAGAACCGTGCTTGATACAGTGAACAGTGGGCGTCCTGAGCACCATTCTGAACTAATTGCCCATGAATTGTCACGACTTAACATCGATATTGCTAGTCTCAGTGAAATTCACCTTCATGAGGAAGGTAGCCTTAAAGAACATGGTGCCGGCTATATACTCTACTGGTCAGGCAAATCCAAAAGTGAAGATGTCTTTCTGGAGTTGGCTTCATGATTAAAAATTTCACCGTCTCTAAACTTGAAAATTTGCTGATAGGTGATTCCCATCGTATTATCTTCTTACACTTTCCACTACACAATAAGCAACATGTTGTTCTTTTCAGCATATATGCGCCAACTCTGCAAGCTGACCCTGCAGAAAAAATAAAATTCTACTCCGACCTGTGCCACCTCACTCAGAAGGTTCCTATAGAAGATAAGATCATAATCCTTGGTGACTTCAATACCTGAGTATGTAAGAGCTTCGAAGCCTGGAAAGGAGTACTAGGCAAGCACGGTGTTGGTAGATTCAATGATAACGGTCACCTCTTGCTAAAGTTTTGTGCAGAGCAGCAGCTTACCATCATCAACACTATTTTCCAGCAGAAAGACAGCTGGAATACAACCTGGATGCATCCCCAGTCTAAACATTGGCACCTTATTGATTATGTCTTAGCATGCCAGAGAAATATTCGTGATGTCTGTCACACCCGAGTGATGCCTAGTGAAGAATGTCAAACTGACCACAGCCTTGTGTATTGCAAACTTAACTTCCACTTCAAGCCCAAATCTAAGAGGGGCGGCATTCCGAGGGGGAGGCTCAATGTTAATAATCTCCAAATAGCTGCAATGAGGGATAGCTCTCAGGCTAACCTTCAAACTAGGCTTGAAGACCATCTTATAGATTCTTCTCCTGAAGCACTTTGGCAACATATTAAAAATAGCATCCTGCAGTCCTCCATAGAAGCCTTTGAGTTCTCCTTAAAGAAAAACAAAGACTGGTTTGACAATAAGAATCAGGAGGTTCAATTGCTGACAAAGAAGAGATCTGCCCATCAAGTACACCTTGCTCAGCCACTTTGCCATGTAAGAAAAGCAGCCTTTCATCTTGCATGTAGTAAACTCCAACAGAAACTTCGAGACATCCAGAACAAGTGGTGTCTCAACCTAGCAGAAAAGACTCAATTATGTGCAGATTTGGGTGACCACAAAGGATTCTATGAGGCTCTGAAAGCAGTGTATGGACCCACATTTCAGGTTCAAAGCCCCTTAATTAGTGCAGATGGCCAAACGCTTCTTACAGATAAAATCTCCATCCTGAATCATTGATGTTAAAGCTTAAACAGGGAAGGTTTAGATTGGATATGAGGAAGAAATTCTTTACTGTTAGGGTGGTGAGGCACTGGAATGAGTTGCCCAGGGAGGTTGTGAGTGCTCCATCCCTGGCAGTGTTCAAGGCCAGGTTGGACGAAGCCTTGGGTGGCGTGGTTTAGTGTGAGGTGTACCTGCCTATGCCAGGGAGGTTGGAACTAGATGGTCTTAAGGTCCTTTCCAACCCTAACTGTTCTACGATTCTATGATTCTATGATTAAGTTGTGCAGTGCTCCCTGATAGGTTTCAACTCCTTGCTTTAATGTTGGTTTCACTTTGATATAGGTTTATCTTACCATTTCCCTTCTGTGTTTCACCAGATTGGTACCTATAGTGCACTGGAAGGAAGACAAGCATTAAGTCAATTCCACTTGCTGTAGTTGCCCAGATTTCAAAAGAGAAAGAGGTTTATTTAACTTGCTTGGCAACCTGTGAGCTCCTGAGGTTCATTAATTACTTGAGAAGTAACTAAGTTCCGGTGTTTTGTTCTTGGATTTGTCACTCATTGCCTATTTCCACTTCAGCTGGTAATTCAGCCTCTGCCTCTTGCAGGAGTGAGCTCTGTGGGAGACCACGTCTGGGCTTTTCCAGCTCGGGGCACAAGTGCAGAGAACAGAAGGGGTTTTGCTGCTTGCTCTTGTAATTGGCAACACACGGCTTCAGGACCGCAGGTCACATATAGGTGTGTTTGTGTCTGAGGGGACCTTGCTGAGCATTGCACCGACACAGGCCAAAGTATGTCTTTTACTGACACCAGGGTGGGCTTCTTGAGCGTGGATGCGACTAGCCTTGCAGTACTTGCAGTTCTCACTGAGAGGCATGAGGAGTGCTCATGGGCAGCCAGGTTGTAGTCATGGAGAGGAAATTGCAGCCCACCTGTCTGCTGCCTTCCATCAGAAGGGAAACACCATTAGGTGAGGAAGCTTCATTAATGAGAATGGAACTTCAGTTCACTTTATTACTGCTTTTGGTGGGGTAGGGTGTGGAAAAACGAGATTTAGAAGATACTATCTCTGCATTTTTATCTCTACTTAAAATGGAACAATGGAAAATTATCTTATCTCCATAAACTGCTGTTTTTTCACTTCGCAAATTGTTTTACCACCCAAAGCAGATGCCACACAAAGAGCTGTGGTTGAGAGGCATGGAGTTATTTATCTTGGTCAAAATGTCTCAGTTAAAAAGCTATCAGTAGGAGATAATAATAATAAATACATATGGCATTTGGCCACAGGAATACAAGTTTATACTAAATAGAACACATTTCTGAAAGAATAATTGTAACTAATTAGGAATCTCTAGTTATGCCAAGAGTTGTAAGAAAGTGAAATCAAATTTAATTATGCAAGGCACCAGTTGTGCTAAAGGTATTATAAAGGATATCTTTATGGAGATGTTCAGTGTAAGAAACTGGCTGATGCTATTATTAGCACGTTCAGTTGCACATTTTCTTTTTGTCAGCTTAAAGTTTAATGATGGTATTTGTAGGGCTAATTAGCAGGAATCTCCATGGCATTCACTTGGAGAGTCACCAAAAAGCATCCATTTTTGTAACAGGAAGTTACTGGTAACTTCAAAGGAGCTTTGACTAAGTTTCTTGTATTGAGTCTAAGCACTTAATACAAAGAAGTGGAACTATCTTAGAATAATATAATCTTACAATAATAAGTATCTTCATACTTAGAAGTGGAAATATCTGTGATCATATGCCCACAGTTCCTTGGAAGCATAAATGGTGAGCACTGAGCCTTCGTTCCTGCGTGCTAGCAGAGGACTGCTGGCCAGCATCAGGATTTACTGCAGTGAGTTCAGCACTATGCTGGGAGATGCTCTCCAGAAGGATGGGAATGGCCCAGAGGCTGGGAGCAGGGAAACATTGGCAGGAAGGAAGCAGTCAGTAGCCATGTGTTCCTCAGAGCCAGTTTTCTAGGAGTGTTGTGAAGGAAATGTAACTGCTCAGAGTAACCCAAGATACAAATCAATGCACAGCATGAATTTCCACATCCCTGAGGAAAACGGGTTGAGCTGGTTAACCCAGAGTGTGAGCAGAGGGCTTTTCCAGTCGCACTCACTGTCCCCTCATCTGGGAAGTCACGGTCTTCTGTGATGAAGATGGATCATAGGTACCAGTGTAGTCATGGAGGAGCACTGATCATGAAAAATAGGCTGTGATATTAGAGAGATGTGGGGAGACTTGATGAACCCACCCCTCCCTCCCCAGCCCCCTTATGTTTGCAATTGATGCAGCAGTCAGGTTTGGTTTCTGGGTTGGGCTGAGCTGCCTAAACCATTTTCCCATCCTTTCCTGGCAGCTCTGTTCCCTGCCACAGCCTGTCTGGAGGTGATGCTGACAATGCGAATAAGTGAAGCTTTTGAATATGTGCAAGTCTTCCCACTGACCCCATCAGGCCTGTGAGGGAAAGTCTTTTCTACTCTGGTATAAGGGCTTTTCTTCTCAAGAGCACAGTGTGATTCTCAGCTCCAGAGGTGACTTTCCTGCCAGTAATAATCCCTGCAGACCACAGACAGGCAGTTTTGTCTTTAAAGCCTCCTGGCCTGGCACACCAACCCCCTCAGGCTTCTTCCCATCTCCCTTAAGATAACCACAAGGCACCATCTCTCTGGCTGCAGCTCCTATCCCCTGCTTCACCAGGTCATGCTGAAGGCTTTAGTCCTGGGGCTGTCATGGGGCTGACTTTGAGGGCAGGAAGAGGCTGCAGGCACAGCAGCAGCACTGTGTGCCATGGCCAGGCAGGGATTGATCCCACTCATCTGACATATGGCATTTGGCTCTTGTGCAGTGTGGTGGGTACAGAGCTGCAACTGAGAACCTCGGAGTTCAGTGCCTCTGGTTTGAAGAGTGGCATGCCCCTCAAACAGACTTTGACAGAGAAAGGAATGTGCTGTATATCCAGCCTTGACTGGCATGTTCCTGAACTTTGCACTCAAGCATCTGGTGGGGGAAAGCAGCAGAGAAAGGCAGCAAAGCACCAGTGTTTCTCCAGGCAGCATTGGGAAAGAAGGGATTATTTCTGCTGCTGAGAGTGACTGGAACCTGGGTGGTATTCACTCCCTCAGTTCATGGAGGTGATCAGGTATTTCTAGGCATGATTCTCCTGCCCTGTTTTAGCTCCCTATTTTAGTGTGTGATGAATTGTATGATATCCATTAACTTTAAGGGCAGCCTAATCCAAGTAGCTCAGATGTGGACTTAACTGCTTTGTTCAGATCAGTTCAACTCCAGTCTGCCAAGGTCTTTAAAGCACAGGGAACCTTCCAAGGCTAAAGCTGAGGCAAACAGCAAAAGAGAGGCAGTGCAGAAAGCTACCTTTGGCTTTGCTTTTCCAAGGTAGCAGCATCTCTTCAGGTGTGAATTTGGCAGCTAAGCTTGAGTTGGCAGTCATTTTGTACCTTCAAAATTGTTGTTGGTCCTCATCTCGGAGCCGTGCATTCTCCACCTGTACAAATTCCATCCAGTTCACAGAATGATAGAATTTTAAAAACAGAATCCTGGCTCCACTGAAATAAACTGTTTTGGTTTGGTTTGGTTTATTTTATTTTTTATTATTTTAATTTTATTTGTCTCTGGGTTTTGCTTATTAGCAGTATTTGTAGTTCAGTATGAAGGTCTCGGTGCTGGCCCTAGAGGCCACACAGGGTTTTGTGGAGGCTGAGGAATGAGCCATTCTTGGTAAGTTTGGTGTCTAATAGAACTGGGGCTGAACTTACTTGTTTCCAGGTCTTGCTTGTAGCCTGAATGCCGGTGCATCTCTTCCTTCCCTTGCACTGTAATCTTCAGGACTGAGCAGTGACTTGTTTTATCCCCTCTTACACCACACACTTGTCAGTGGCCTAAAACTCTGCTTGATATATTTGTTTGATCTTGTGTCCATCTCTGCTGTCTAATGATGGAACACTGTGCCCGTGTGTCCATCTCTGCTGTCTAATGATGGAACAGCCATGAGCTCTGGGAGCTGTCATCCCTAAACTCAGTCTGACTGAATCCAATACCTGCACTAAACTGCTCAAATATCTGTATACTCACACTCACAGGATGGGTTTCCACTTGCTATCTTCCCAGCTAACACAGTGAATCCTGGCTGGACTGGGCACATTGAATCCACTTTCTTCTGCTCACCATTTGCATTCTGTTTTCAGCCCATAATTCCAAGATAACTGAAGAACTTGGTCTGTACAAGGTTGGGATCAGCGTTCAGATAGATTGCAGTCTTTGGATGAAGGGTGAGCATTGATCTGCATGGAAAGAATTTCTTCTCTAGAGAAGCGCAGATGTAGGATCCGGAGAACCCACCTGCATTTAACACTTTATCAGCCTGAGCTCAGGATGTGTGTCCAGCTGCTGTGTTGGAGCACAGCAAGGATGCAGCCTCCAGCAGCTCTGCCTCTCTGTCACTGGGAGCTTTCCTCTACAGGTGACCTCCTGCCACACCTGAGCTTCTGCCAGCCTCCTTCTCCAGTGTATGATGATCCTGTTGGATGTCTGTTACTGTGGAGTGCTGATATGTGACCCAAGACACTGATTCATAGTGATCTTCCTCAGCATAAGAAGAAAAGAGCACGCACACGGCAGGTCCCAGCTACATCAGTTACTGCACATCTGAAATGTGTCCAGGTACTAGAAGAATTTTTGTAAGATGGCATGAAATACAAATACTACAAGTCATTTGGCACATTTGGGAAGCTCTGTCCTACAAGTCTTTCTCCTTCTGCTTCTCTTGTTGCTAATGAAACAGCTGCTCTTTGGTTTCAGGCTTTAACCTATTTTTAGATTCCTTTATGCTGTTGGCCCTTTGAAATGCATGAACTGCAGTGAAAGAAAGGCAGTGTCATTGCTGGGAGGCAAAAGGAAGGCCTGTAGGTGAAGTCATATCTGGTAATGAGAGCCTGTCTCACCTATTCATCTCCTTTTATTTCTCTAAAGCAGCTCTGTTCCCTTGGGCACAGGGTTGCACCTTTCCTGCTCTAATTTAAGCATTTCGATGACACCAGCTCCAGCCCTTCATTAGCCCAGCAGCAGGGGATGGCTCCCTCCTTTGAGGAGCTGTTTTCTTCATGTCTTAAGAGGCTGCAGAGCTGGTGTGCTCCAGTGCAGGCTCAGTGCACGGTCCTGTTCCCACCACAGGACATGCACCAGCCCAGAGTGGAAGAGAGGTGGAGGAGCTGGAATTGCAGAGAGAAAAGAGTGCAGTAAGGAGAAAGCTGTGAAATAGTGGGACAATAGCTGAGAGGGACAATAGCTGAGAAATAGTGGGCAAGCAGCAGGTAGGAGTTATTGCGTTCTGACTAGGGTGTCAGGCTTTGCCTTTGTGCAGTAGGGTTTCACATAAAGGGATAGTGGGGGCAAGTAGAATATCATCATCTAAATAGTCAAGTTGTCCCAGTGGATGCCAACAGGTCCCAGACCCAGATCTAGTGAATTTGGACACACTCTGGTCTGACTGCTATGACCAGAGATGTTGGGATTGCTGTGGTTTGAAGTGGGATGTAAATCAATGCATTTCTTCACTGGTTATTTACCACCTACAACAAATTAGCACAGCACTAAGCTCACTTCAGCATCGGTTCCTTGTGGGAGCTGCTTTTTGTTTATAGGCTGAAGGCCCAGCTGTGTCACAGTGACACTAATGAACATGCTGTGGCTAATGAAAGTGGGAAGAATCAGACCTGGTGTCTGGGTTGCAGCACTGAGCTGACAGTATTGACAACTTACTCATTGCTTTTACACCCCAAACCAGGCTCAGCACGTTTGGGCTGACTTAAAGCAAATAAAGTATTTGTGCTCCTCGGCTTTTGGGCTTTAGGCTCCTGACAAAAATGTTTCTGAACTGATGGAGTGATTTTTATCCTTCCAGACATACCTTTATCCTCAGTGCTGCAGCCGTCACTACCTTAAAGCAGTAGGAGAGGACTTCTGCTTGTTCTGAATCTCAGCACTGCCACACGGCT
The DNA here is from genome assembly GCA_039877255.1 of Loriculus beryllinus. NCBI lineage: Eukaryota > Metazoa > Chordata > Aves > Psittaciformes > Psittacidae > Loriculus > Loriculus beryllinus. Next base: position 790 of record JBCJKH010040853.1, on the reverse strand, counting down.
TACCAGCGGAGTCACCTCCAGACTACCTGCTGAACCCAGCTGCAGACAAGGAGATCTTGGCACAGCAGGGTTTGATTTTTCCCTCTACGAGTGAAAATGTGGTTTGGATTCTGTGCTACAGAGAAGATCTGGCATCGCAGTGAGTGTCTGTGAGCTGTGATGGCAGCTGCCACTTCAACATCACTCGGTTACACACAGGGAGTGTTGTAAAGAGGAATTATCCATAGTCTGTAACATTCCTGATGTTCTGTTGGCTTTGTGTAGGTTTCTATACTGTTGAAAGTGCATTTTAAATTGAATGGTCCAGGGCCTATGTATGTACTATTACACAGATTGCAAATATCCACCATGATCTCTCCTCTTTAGATCAAAACCGTCTATGACACCTGCATGAGTATTTGTGTTCTTATTTGTACAGCAGACCATGAAGTCTAGAACGCCTGAGTTGGTTAAACAGAGCACGGCTCTGAAGTTAGATGGTTGGAGAAAATCATCCTTCCTAAGGTCATTAGTGCTAATTAAGTCCCATCTGCTCTTCCTGCCCTCCCTCCCAGAATTTTAAGGAAATGTCAGGCATTTGCTTTCACCTCCCAGTGCAGTTGGAAATACACACGGATTGTTAAATAGCGCTGGGTGAAGTGAAGGCCTTGCACCAGTCATGGATGGTAGCAGCTAGAGACAGAGTGAACACGCTTGTGAGTGTTGACATGAATAACAACGGATGAATTGTTGAAATAGAAAAATGCAGGATGTAATCCCAACTGCAGGATGTGATCCCAGCTGTGGAATG
>JBCJKH010040852.1:0-11409 GCA_039877255.1 Loriculus beryllinus | reverse complement strand
TCAGATAGGATTTCCCCTTAGTGAAGCTATGCTGGCTGTCACCAAGCACCTCATTGTTTTTCATATGCCTTAGCATGCCTTCCAGGAGAATCTACTCCAAGATTTTGCCAGGCACAGAGGTGAGACTGGCTGCTCTCTAGTTCCCTGGATCGTCTATTTTCCCCTTCTTGAAAATGGAGGTTATATTTCCCCTTTGCCAGTCGTCGAGAACTTCACCTGACTGCCATGATTTTTCAAATATGATGGCCAGTGGTTTAGCAATTTCATTCTCCAGCTCCTTCAGGATACCTGACATTACCATGGTCCTGCAGGCAGCCAAGGTGGTACCTCCCTTCTTCAGTGTGTAGCATAGAAAGACTACTAAAGGGTTTCTGTCACTGAGGCCAAGTGATGTTAGCTGATCAGGTATATGCTATCAAGCCATTTAGGTTCTGAAACAGGGTAGCCACATTTAGCCTGAAGGTTGGGATGAGCCCCTGAACTGAAATAAATCTCAAACTCTGCCTAAGTATTTTCTAGCAGAAGACTAGGCAGTTTGATGGGTACCAAAAGCTGATATGAGAGGTCCAGATGACAGCTGTAGAGCTTGAGCCCATTAGAAGGCTGGTACAGTAATAATCTTGTGGCATCTCTTCAGCAAAATAATTTCTATGTCTTATGTACACAGTCTGTTTCACAACACTTTTGTTACATGTTTTGTGTGAAAAAAGACGGTAGCTAATATATAGTCAGTGGGGAGTGAAGTAAAGGAAGATTTTGCTTTCCTTGGATTTGATCAGTGGTAATTTAATGTAGGAATTATGTAGACATAATGTGATAATGTATAGTGATTACTCCCCATCATTGGGGAGTAATGTAAATATGGCACTGAAGCAGAAGGAAAAATAAACAAAACCAAGAGGCATATGGTTAAAAATAGTGTCTCTAAGCAGCAAATAGTAGGACTATCTCAGCAACTCCAGTACCTTGCACCATTCCAAAATTATTTTTATATTTACATTCATGTGTGTCAGTACATACATGAGTCATATAAGTCTAGATAAGCATTTTAAAGCACAGTAAGGCACTTTAACTCTTGAGTCCATTAAGGTGTGAGCAGCTCATGCTGATTCATCTTGGCAGGAGGAAGATCACTTCTGGCTGGATTTTTCGGGACAAAATATGTTAAGATTATGATAGGTAAGTCCAAATGATCAATATCTCTTCTCTTACTCTGAATCTGTTAATGCTGAAACTGGGACAACCTGCTGACAATGCTGCAGCAAAGAGAAGTCAACTTCCAAGCACTGTTGCTGCAACACGCAGAGCATGTGTGGTAGGAGGAAAACATAGAGACATGTTGGAGAAAGATGATTCTTGTAAACTCTTACTTTGCTTATTTTTCACACTACTGATGAAGTAAATCAGTGAAATCACCTGAACAGGACCTTATCTTGTTTTAAATGCCAGTTCAGGTGTAGCCTGCAGATGCACCACTTCAAGCTTCAGTGTTCTTACAATAGAAGAAGCAGTCTTTCCAGAAAATTTCAATGAACTCCACTAACAGATGAAACTGTTTATATAGACCAGTAAACTGAAACTACATTATTCCCAAACAGCAAATACAGGAAGGTATATTTAAATCCATACATTTTTCAAAAGAAAAATCAGTGGGTTTTGTCTTCACATACCCAATCCATAAATTTCAGAAATGCAAACTGCCACAGAAGTACTTTATACAGTCAGTTCATGAAATTATTTCAACAAGAAATTTAAGCCTTGATGTTTTGCACAAGAAAAATATTGTCAGATGTTGGTTTATTAGGCACATTACTTCTGCTTTAAGCATCTCTGGGACAACTATGCTCCTTCAGTGAATGATTTATTTTTATATTTTTTTTAAATAAATGTAATTTGAACATGAATTATGATTTTGAATGTGTGCATGCATATATGCAAATATATTAGAATTCCTGGGAATTTTGCCTGTAGACACACATACATAGGCATCCAGTCAGATAAGTTTTTCTACACTGTTCTGTCCCTGTTAATACTGGAAGGCATACTACATATGCTTCTGTCTTATCCATATCTGGCATCATAAATGAATGCTTATGATGGTTAGCAATGTCCTTTCTACAACATCAAAAGGGAAAGAGATCCTATCCCAGCCAAACACCAAAGTACTCACATTATATATCTTCCCAGTTTTCCTCATGCTTACCTTCCTGCATCTTCCCTTAACCAAATAAAAATCTAGTGCTCTTTTTAGCTAATTTGTTGTGTACATTTTCTACAATATGAGCTATAGACAGAGTTTCCAGTACAGTCCAAAAGCTCCATTTAAAAATCAGGTCTGATTTCAGGATTGTCTGTAATTTCAGTGATTCCCAAGTAGAGAGATTCTCTAATACCTAACAACAGGAGCAGCTCAAGAGCTGACAAACAATTGTTACCTCCAAACAATTTTTTTCAAGAAATTAGGATGAGTGCCTGTCATTGTGCTAGTTAGCAAATGTTTCAGGAAGCTACTGGCACTGATACTCATCATTTTGCAGAACTTTGAAAGCTATGATTGATCAGTCTATAGTTTCAGAAAAACCTAATTTCAGTATTGGATGTCAGATCTCCTCTAAGACGGCCACTATACACAGGAGATTAGGCTGGCACTGTTACCTTGAAGAAAGAATATTGTCAAGCTCTGCTATATGCACTTTTAGATATGGTTTGTATGGTGGTTTACTGCCATCGATGCCTTTCAAATTTAGAAATTCCCCCCAAACCCTTGTAGTGTCTCTTTATGTATCTGTCCCATTGCATAATCTTTTGGACTGCAGTTCTGAGGAGGTTCTGGCCCCAGTTCATTCAATCAAAGTAGTCTTACCACTGAATCCTTCTGTCATTCAAGGCTGCAAGTACTGAGGATGACAGTGACTTCTGCTCTTTGAGAAAGACAAGTTATCAATACAGAAGTTTCAGAATGCCTCCAATTTGCTTCTTAAAGAAGCTCCTATTGAAAAGCTTTGTACAGTACCTGCCATAAGCACATTGTGGTTCATTTAGGTATGTTTCAATGAAATAACTGGGAAAGATCAGTCACAGAGCAAGGGTCTGTGCTATGTTCTGTGTCACAAGTTGTGAACTGTCATGATGGGTATCACGATCACTTTAACATCTCTGTACAACATAGTGAAATGTAAGCTACTTTGAGTGCTCAGTCTCTTGACACCTGTCTACTACGTTGTGCTTCTGTATTTTCTCAGGGTGTCCTGGTCATCAAAGCACATAGGTAAGGCCACAGTCTACCTGTCAATACTTTTGACACAAAGAGGCAGAAGAAATGTGAATTAATATTCTACTTTTTAAAGTAATTATATGTCAGTTGCTGACAAGTGAATATGCGTTCATTGTGTGATTCTTATATCCAAGAGTATACAATTATGCATATAGATAAATAGTTGTAGAAAGAAAAGAGTGAAGACATAATATAAAACCTAACAAATAAATACAGTGAGGCAGATCAGACTTACCATTATGCTTTACAAGATCCTCCACTGCAGTGATAATCCATACTGCTTCTGTTAACCCTCTTTTATTAAATCTGACTCTTCAGCAAAGCTAACAAGGAGGAACAGGAAGACCTTTATGATAGTAAAGGTTAGCATCAATATAGTAGGAAGAGATATTCAGGAGTACTAGTGGATCAGATACACGGTAATGTGTACTACATTTTTATTTAAAGTCTGCTAAACCTGAAGCTACATTATGATGAGTAAGTGCATCTCTTTTTCCTTCAAATAACTTATCTCAAGCACGAATAACAACGTGATATCTTCATTTCAACCATGGGCTTCTGTAACTATTGGGACTGAAGCTCTGATTAAGTAGGCATTAGAAAGAAATTCTCTTCCATTTTCTTTCATATGCCAAACAGGCCTGGATCACTTATTTTGGCTGTTTTCTCTGTCTCATGTTTTCAGACACATTCATTTATCACAAAGCAAGTCACTTTCCTGTTTGTGTTTCCACTTTACACTAAAGGGCACACAGAGAAACATTACAGGAATGCAGGGCTGCAGCAAATAAATTGTCTGCACTTAGTCTGCAATATGTCTCGACAGCCATTCAACCTTGTATGATTTCTTGTTGCAGAGACATAGTTAAAAGGCTCCTTATGAACAATCATTTAATAGAGCATTTTCTGATGGTGTGGCTCTTTGATCTGGTTTTCTGCTGAGAACTGTAATATGGAAACTTTATGTTCTTTGTAATGAATTGTCTTAAAGCCTCATTTAATAATAGAGCTGTCTGTACATCTCAAAGATGTATGATGTCCAGTAATTTAACTTGAATCAGATTGCTGCATAACTCCCACAAATCTGAAAGTTTCATACCAAAGCAATTAAAAAATCAACAGTTTCCAGCAGGATTACACGAAACATCATTGAGGTGTTGAGCTGCGCTAGACATAGTGATAGTCATCGCTACTATTGCTATCCTTGTTACTGGGACAAAACTGCAATATGATAGAATCTTCTCAGTAGCATTCTTATTTTACAGGTTAATTGCGCACTTTGTACATTGCTTTCCCTTGCAAAAATAATTGACTACCTACTGTTCACAATGCAAAATTTTGGACTATACTGTAGCTGAATTGTTTGCTGTGGTTGAAGCCCAGCCAGTAACTCAAAACCACGCAGCCACTTGTTCACCACACCTCCAGGCAGGATGGGGAGGAGAGTCAAAAGAATGAGATAAGAGAAGAACGAGAGACAAGAACAGTGCAATAACTAACGTATAATACAAAAACTACTACTACTGCTACTACTACTACTACTACTACTACTACTACCCGAGTGCTACTACTAATAATAATACTGATAAGGGAAATAACAAAAGGAGAGAATATAAAAATAAAAAAGGGAAAGGAAAAATAACGATAAACACAAAAGATGCACACTATAATTGCTCACCACCCGCTTGACTGATACTCCGCCTGACCAAAGTAGCAATCTGTCCTTCCAGGTAACTCTCTACAGTTTATATACTGTGCATGGCTTGCTGTGGTATGGAATACCTCTTTGGCTACTTTGGCTCAGTTGTCCTGTCTCTGCTTCCTTCTGGCTTCTTGTGCCCCTCCTCACTGGCAGAGCATGAGACACTGAAAAATCCTTGATCATGGTAAGTGCTACTTAGCAATAACTAAAACATTGGTGTGTTATCAGCACTGTTCTCATACTCATACTCTCATAGACCCATAGAATAGTTTGGGTTGGAAGGGACCTTCAAAGGTTATCTATCCAACACCCTTGCAATGAGCAGGGACATCTTTATTTAGCTCATTTTGCTCAGAACCACATCGAGCCTGACCTTGAACGTCACAACGGATGACACATCCACCACCTTTCTGGTCAACCTGTGCCAGTGTTTTACCACCTTCATTGTAAACTTCTTTCTCACACCCAGCCCGAATCTCCCCTCTTAGTTAAAAACCATCACTCCTCGTCCTACCACAGCAGGCCCTGTTAAAACATCTATCCCCATCTTTCCTATAGGCGCTTTTAAGAACTGAAAGGCCACAATAAGGTCTCACTGGAGTATCCTCCAGGCTGAACAGCCACAACCTTCTCAGCCTGTCCTTGTATGAGAAGTGCTACTCAGAAAGAGAAAAAAATAGTTGTTGCAGCTGAAACCAGAACATTGTTCTTTTCATTACTATATGAAGTGGTCAACTTTGACAGCTTTTGATCCTGTTCAATGTCTATGTTGGCAACATGGACAGTGGGATTGAGTAAGCCTTCAGCAAACTGTTTGACAATAAGCTATATGGTTCAGTTGATACACTGGAGGGAAGGGATGCCATCCAGAGGGACTTCGACATGCTTAAGAGGTGAGCCAGTGCCAGCCTCATGAAGTTCAACAAGGCCAAGTGCAAAGCCGTGCACCTGGGTAACGACAATCCCAGGCACAGCTACAGGCTGGGTGGAGAAGTGATTCAGAGCAGCTCTGCAGAGAAGGACTTGGGGGCGTTGGTTGATGAGAAACTGAACATGCGCCAGCAGAGCCCCTCTGCTCTCATGAGACCCCATTTGGAGTACTACTTACAGTTCCGGTGTCCTCGACATAAAAGGGACATGGAACTGTTGGAACAACACCAGGGGAGGGCCATGAGGATGATAAGGGAGTTCGAGCACCTCCTTTATCAGGACAGGCTTGAGAAAGTTGGGGCTGTTCAGCCTGGAGAAGAGGAGGGTGTGTAGAGACCTCATAGCAACCTCCCAGTATCTGAAGGGGGCCTACAAGGATGCTAGAGAGGGACTCTTAATCAGAGACTGTAGTGATGGAACGAATGGTAATGGTTAAAACTTTAACAGGAGCAGTTCAGCTTAGATATAAGGAGGAAGTTCTTTACTGTGAAGGTCGTGAGGCACCCAGGATTTTGCCAGGCACAGAGGTAAGACTGACTGGCCTGTAGTTTCCTGGGTCTTCCTTATTCCCCTTCTTGAAAATGGGGGTTATATTTCCCTTTTCCCAGTCATTAGGAACTTCACCTGACTGCCATGATTTTTCAAATATGATGAACAGTGGCTTAACATTTGCCAGATCCTTCAGGACCTGTGTGTAGATTTCATCAGCTCCCATGGACTTGTGCACATTCAGCTTCTTTAGATGATCTAAACCTGGTTGTGAGCCTAAGGTCTTCATTTTCACAGTCCCTGCATCTGCCTTCCAAGACTTGGATGGTGTGGTAATGTACAATTAAAGAAGCAATGGTTTCAAATTGAAAATATCTGACTTGAAGTAAACTTTTAAGCTAAGCCAGTGTTTTTCATTGTAATGCTTTTTACAGTGAATGTATTTTTATCTTAATATATTTTTATACCTTTCCTACAGTTTGTATTGAGACATATATATTCTCATATCTGATGAGAAAACATCTTAAGACATTGGGTGGGGAAGTCATCCCATCAGGCTTCAAATGGATTTTAAGCATTCAGTCTTCTTTTACATTTTTGAATATCCAAATAACCAAAGAAAAATTAAGACCACTTAAGTCAGGAAAAACAATATCTAAGTATTGAGGTTCTGTAACCACCAATTCAAGTCCACTATATTAAGTCAAAGGGTTTCTTATACAGTTAAGGAGTTGAGGCAGAAACTACTAAGTAATGGCTTATAAATTCTCTACACCACCAAGACAGCAGTCTAGAATTCTATGTAGGGAATTCCAGATACAAGGTAAAATTCTGAGCTTCTCTACAGATCAAGCACTTATTTGGGCTATAACATCTTACATTAGTTTTTTGAAATTCATATCAAAATCCATGCACAACTTAGCTGCAGTCCTGAGGTGCTAGTGCCCAAGTTAGGAGCTCTGAAACAGGCTATCTACTGAGGAAGTGAGAAATGCAACTTGCTTGCCTGGCCCAAGGGAGTATAATGCAACAATTCCCACATCTTGAAGATGAGGTCTCAGTCACATCTCCTGATGAGATACATGATACTCTATCTGTGTAAAAAAAGTTGTTTGCTAGCATCAAATATATAAAGGGGTAAAAGGAAAGTAGGCAGAAAAATTAAGGGATTAAGTATGTAGCAAATTATTGTTCTAATTGATGAAAATAAAAAGAAATTCACTATGGTACTATTGTTGCTAAGCCTATGTTTGCTGTAATGTAGATAACCATCATCAGTTGCCTTGCCCTCAATAAAAATGAAACCTGCTCATGCCTTGAAGGGTAACGTTTTAGCTGTCTAACTATGTATGAATTTAGGTTCCACTTCATAAATATCTTCAGTGTTTTATTGGATGAGGGCTAATGTGAAACAATGAACAGTACTAAACCTTCATTTTCCTTTTTCATGGTATTTGTTCTTATACTCAAAAAGCAATTAACATTGAAAAATATTGTCATCAGTTTTTTGAGAGTTAATTTAAATACATGTATTTTGCTCATTTGTTTTGAGAAAGAAACAGTTCACTGAACTCAGATGAGTTCAAAACCTTGGTTTGTGCCTCAAGAAACTGTATATGGAGTGGGAAAAAGAGAAAACAGAAAAAAAATAACTCCCAGATTCCCAAGAATGTTGAGCAATTAGTGTTGTGAAGGTTAACCACAGGTTCTGTTTCCAGTGGTTGGCATGAAAGGGAACCCCAGAACCAGATGCACAGTATTTTCTGAAGAAGACTGAGCAGAATGCTATTGTCAACATTCATCACTGAAGTCCCTGGGGTATTTTATCCTTCTGTAGTTTGAAGCTGAGCCAAAATACAGGCGAATTCTGACCCTGTATGAAATGAATATCTGTACAATTAATTGAACTGTGGTGTGAGGCTAGCACTTCTTTAGCAGATATTTACGAATAGAAGAGAGGACAGCAATTCAAAATAACACAGAAGTAGGGTGAGATATGATGAATGTAAATGAAACAACAAAAAAGCTGAATAGTAAGTTGATTTCTGATATTTCTAAAATTATACTTTTAAAAGTCAGTAGAATGGATTAAAAAAACTCCTTTTTTTTAAATTTGAAATATCCTGTATCTGAAGTCACCACTGTATCACAGAGACAGACCTTCTCCAACACCATTTTTCCAGTGATTAAAATATGGGGAAAAAAATCAGAAAAATGACATCTCAGAGTAGTATTAGCAGAATTTCCATTTATATTTCAGTCTATACCTTTAAAAGGATATCATTATTTCTGTCAAAGTTTTGATATAAAATGTTTACTTTGCTATATTTGCAGAAATTTTCTCTGAAATTCATTCAATAAGTAACGTAAAAGCCAGATCCATGGGCTCTGAGGCAAGAGAAAGATCTTGGGAATATACCCTATATATAAAGAGTATATATTAAATATCCATAAGATAAAAAAGCCCTCCAAAGTAAATAACTCCTTCGGTTTCCTTTAGTCCGGCCAAGAGGATGAGAAAAAGTCTTTTGATCCTTATAACTTTTATTTTTATATCATAAACATGTAGCATCCTTGGATGCCTTTCTATAAATGGTCTGACATTTTGTTGTTTTACGTCTAAGTATTGCTTGCTTATACGATATTCCTTCCTCCTTACCTTTTGAGTGAGACACCTAGCATGCTTAGGTTAATCATCGTATGGGATCCAGTTTTAATTAGAAGTATAAGAACACAAGAATTCTGACTGAGAAAATAATACATATCAATATCTACTGAGCTGTGATTTAAGAGCTGCAAGGTGTCAGCTCCCAGAACTGAATATGATTAAAATGCCTGGGAAATTACAGGTGCTGTTCTCTGCCATTAGGGATAAATAAGGACTGTAAGCCTTAGCAGACTGATTTTTGCCCCTTTCAATTTTCTTTCAGGCAATCATTCTAAGGGCAAAATTAAAGTATAGTTTGAGCTTTAAAGATTATGTGGAAAAGACCCAACCTGGATTTATTTGCTCCATGCAAAAAAGCCTTTAGTCCTGCTAGGAGAGCCAGTGTTGCCTGTGGTACTTCGGTGGAATGAAAGCAACCAGTTAACCTTAGTAAGCTTTTGGCCTGCCATTTCAGTCTGTGCAAATAAGGCTTGAAAAAATGTCATTTACATGTCATTGCTCATGAATAGGCACCAAAATCTTAAATTTTTCTTCTTTCTTAATAATTAGATTAATAATATTACATTTTTATGCTCTAATTTGTTAGATATAAAGAAGCAAATACAACAAATAGTTTATCTGCAGATCTGTGTGTGTGTGATTTTTAAAATATTTGATGGTTGGAGAGAAAAATGAAGCACCGTTAAACCATGACTTTGGTGCAATATGGCCTGTTTCCTGGGAATAATTGATAGAAATATAGTAAAGTGTTAGTGTTAAATTTGAAGTGGCATGCACAGTATGTGTTTAGAATGTTTATGCAGTCTCCGATTGATTCTCAGGGAGCTCAGACTAATTGGAAATAAGGTTTATGTGCAGTGAAGCAGTGATGTGGTGATACTGCAGAAGTGATTCCTGCCTCTGGTGATAGTTTTTATATATATCTGCAGAGCTCAGGCATGCTTTATAATTTTGAGTTACTTAAATAATAGGAATACATAATTTTGCAAACGTATTTAGGTTTACAGTGTTACCAATACTCAGGTCTCCTATCAGGGAGAAGAGGAAGGATTAACACTCTGCCCCTCCTCTTCTTCAGTGCTGTTAGTAGGAATTATAAAACTTGCTTTCACAAGCTGTGTTAATGGTAGGTGTGATCTGGATGCAGGGATTTTGAATTCTGGTCATCCACTCCCTCTGGTAGGGGCAGGAAGTAATCAACAAACAAGAGTTCATTTTGCAGGGCAAACGTATTCAGAAAGGTTCAATCTAATAATAATCTCAAGTTGATATTCGATAGCTTTTGTCCAGTAAATCTGTCCTGGCTCACAAATTCATCTTAGTGGAAAAGACTGTGCTGTGATGGCCAGGACTAGGGATAGTAAGACCTTTGTTAGGGATGTGTCATGGTTTAGTCCTAGCCAGCAACCAAGCAACACACAGCTGGTAGCCAACTCCCCTTCCCAGTGGGGTGACAGAGAAAATCGTAAGGGTAAATATAAGTAAATTCACAATTCATGGGTTGAGGTGAGAATAGTTTCATAATTGGGGAAGAAAAAAAATGAAAAAAAATACAGAGAGAAAAATAAACCCCATGTAAAACAAGTGATGCTAATGAAAAAGAACTGCTCACTACCAACCAATGCCCACTTTGTTCCTGAGCAGCAGCCCTCTGGCTGCTTTCCCCTATTTTTTATTGCTGAGCATGATGCCATATGTTATGGAATATCACTGTCTAGTTGAGGTCATCTGTCTCAGCTGTGTCTCATCCCCACCTCTTGTGCCCTCCCAGCCTGCTCAGTGGCAGGGCAAAATGAGAAGCTGAAAAGTCCTTCACCTAGTGTAAGCATTGCTCAGCAACCACTAAAATATCACCTTATTATCAACTTTATTCTCATCTTAAATCCCAAACACAGTACTATATCAGCTATCAGGAAGAAAAATACCTCAGCTGAAGCCAGGACAGAATGTTAGAAACAGGGATTTTAGTACTGGTATGAAAATTATACCTCAACAATTGTATTTACTTCAGGACTGAAATCTTAATGGTAGAGTTATAAAAGACATCTGAAAGCTTGGGGTTTTTATTTTTATTATTTTTTATGTTAAAAAAGACTTTAAAAAGCTATGCTTCTTCTTAATTTTCTTTATTAACAGGTCTTTCTTGCACTGGAGACCCCAGGGCTGGATGTAGTACTCCAGGTGAGGACTCACCAGAGTAGAGTGGAGGGACAGAATTACCTTCCTTGGTCTGCTGGCTACACTGTTTATACAGCTGTCCTGGTTTAAACCCTGTGGTCAAGTCAGCCAGACAGTCCACTCCCCCCACACTTTCCCGTCCCCCCACACCCCCACCCCCCCCCCCCC
>JBCJKH010040851.1:0-11632 GCA_039877255.1 Loriculus beryllinus | reverse complement strand
CAAAATGTTGTCCATATTCCTTAGTTTGAGAACTTCATGCCAGAGAAGTATGAAACACTTTGAAGACCTGTTACCATTTGTCTTTCTCTCCATTTACATAGGCTAGATGATCAGAGAGGAAAATCAGGTTACTTTAGCATAATTTGTTCTATATAAGTTCCCAATTGTCCATATAACGTAAATGCTTATGAAATGTTTAATAATTTAATTCAATTATTTCCAGAAACTGAATCTTCTTCTGTTTCTCTCTTAAAGCATATCTTTGCCATTCTCTTAAATCCTCTCCCCTCTCCCATGAACCAAAACTATTTAAGGATAGTTTTTACTGACATAGATTTCCTATCTGTACAAAATGATGTCTTCAAGGTAAGGAGAGAAAAGGTTTTGAAAGCCCAACATGTCTAAAACCTGAGATGAGGTATGCTTTGGAGATCGATTTCTGTGTAAGTCTTATTTCTCATGTAGGCAAAATTAGGCTGTTAGTGTCAGGAAAGGTATAAATCTTGGAAGCAGCTGCAGAAATGACTCAGGCTTCTGAAGATAAAATGTGAGATATTTGAGCTGAAATTAAAGAGCTTAAGAAAGATATAAATAATAATAAAGTTGTGTAATTGTATCCCAGTTATCTCAGAACAGTTCTGGCCATAATTTAAAGGCAACTGGTGAGAAATGCTATTTCTTTCTTAGAGGGAAAAGTCCTAAAAGTGATTTATCACCTCAGATGACCCTCTGTAAGTAGATTTGGCAAACTGGGAAACTGAACTGCTGTTTTTCTATACTCATTATCAGATGGTTTTCTTTGACTTTATTAATATCATAGTTGGTTTAATATCCACCATTATATACTGACAAGTACTATGCACTCCTCACAAACAAACCCTATGGAGCATTTTACATACTTGACTGGCATCTGTTTTTACAATCCATCTTTTAGGCTGGAATATAAATGAAGCTTCAATTAAAGGAAACAATGAAGCATAACTTCATTTGTACCTTCTTCATCTATGTGTCTGTTAAATTTCAGTGCTAATCTGTGGGCAATAGCTGTTGCTCTGCTTTGGAGTCAGGTTTCAATGAAGTTAGGTTTCACTGAAGTTAAGATTTCTCATATGACTTCTTTACCTTGGGCAAGCTCTACGATGCATTAAGCAAACACAGAGTAATAAAGACAGGATAAATTAAATTCATCCGAGAATGTCAGTCCACTACTGCTCATGTCTTATACATCCATAGCTGACTATCTGGTGTTGGAAGGATATAGGGGCAGACCAACAAAGATTTTCACCACAGGAAGTGTCCCCACCGTAATTAAAAAAGGTTAAGTAATAATATGTAGCAATCATATTATGGAATATTTTCTATTTAATACCTGTGGTGTTTGATCTAAAAACACTTGCCAGATTTGAAATGGGGTCAATTTTATCAGTAACACTCTTCAATACCACTACAGACTCCATCCCAAAATCCTGAGCAGTGGAGCTGAAACCAAAGCCTGTTCTAAAACTGAGGGATTATTGTTTTCTCAGCTTGCGTATTTATTTTATATAGATGTATCTATATAAATGCAATATATAGTATATGCCTATAATATATGCAGTTTAATAGTGCAATAAAATCCCCATTAAAGCATTTGTCACAGTGCAAAAATGCATTTAGCACACTGCAAAAATACATTTAGCACAGTACCCTTCTTAGGAGACTTCAGCTACAAATCAACATGTAAGAGAAGTCCAGATAAATCTAAGACTACATTTCTTACAGCCTGCAGCCCTGTGAGTTTTTTTGTCTTTATAAAGACCACTAAAGTGTGTGTTTATGTGATCCACCAAATGTTCTCTGCAGCCCTCAGCAAGGAAAAGATGAGGGACTCAGGAACTGATTATTCTGAGAATAATATACTTTGAGTGTTTTTGTTCCCTATGAACGATTTCTTCCTGAAACCAAACCAAAAACACCAAAAAAAGGGCAGAAACAACTTTTCAGTGCCAAGTAAACAAGATAACAGGCAAGGTATAAGCAGTTGCTCAGATCATAGCCACCCTTTTTTCACAAGTGAAGGACAAAGTACATCAAAAATGTCTCCTGAAGTGCACAGTCATTTCTCTTCCTTTTCCACATAATAACAGAAAACAGGGTAGGCATTCCTAAGATGAATGTAGCTGTATTTTATCCTGTTTTGATAGGAAAAAGGTTCAACAGGAACCAGTACTGGAAGGTTTATTTTAGACAACTCTTCAGTTAGAAAGTGAAGAATTAACTTCTTCACTTAACAAGGATTTTCCTTGAGGTCCCCTTCCCACATCCCTCCCCCCCCCATCAAGGAGAGATCTTGAAAAATATACTTTTGCTGAAAATTTTTACTTTTCTAACCAAAATTTCCCAGTTCTTAATTGAGTACTAAAGCAATGTATTTCACGTCAGTGTGACTGACACTAGAATAGTTCAGTTTGAAATGATCAATTTTTGTTGCAAGGCAGCTGAAAACTCATGAGTAAGATCATTGTGATTATTGCCTCTCAGAAGCTGTTTTCCAGAAGCACTGTATTCTTCTCCTTTCTAGTCCTCTTCCGTTTTCTCCTTCGTTAACTTCATATTGCATGATGCACTTCTCCTCTAGTGGGCTGTGTCCACAGTTATACCTTGCAGAGAGGAACCTGTTACAAAACCTTGAGGACTTGAAAAAGAACTTACCTATTTTTTCAGTGGACTCATTACTAGTAGATCCATTCAGTTTAATCTGTAATTTTTCAGACTGTAGAATCTGTAATGCCCACCCTTTCCCAATTTCAATTCTAATTTTGGAAATACCAAGTGCTTTAAAATGTGTTCATTCCTGCAGTGAGGAAGGTTCCAATTTTCTGTCCGCTTCAGACCCAGCTTCAGTCATTTGAACACCAAACACTGAACAATGCTTAGAAAAGACCTTGATGGCTTATGACAGATTGTACCTGTAATGAGGCTTTCAAGACAAAACTCTTTAGCTGGAAATATTCAAGTATAAGGAACAAGGTAAGTGTGCAAAGGTGAACTTCTCTAGTTGCATTTTGTAGAGCTTGGAAAGCCACCTAAAGGTACTTCTGGCTTTAGCACGGCCATACAGTTCTGCTCCTGAAAGCACTCTGAACTGAACTGCACCTTTGATAGCCTCAAATTCAAACTGGGATGTTTTTTTCTCATCCAGCTTCTTAAAGTTTTGAGCATATGTGTAAGGGCTGGCAAAGACTGTTTCCAAGAAGTGACAAAAAGCAAGAGTGACAAAAGCAAAAGGGAAAGCAAACAGGTAATCCTGGAATAATCACTTTATTTTTTGAGTATCTTGACCTAAGTCCTTGAAGTTTTGCAGAAGATGTGCAAAAAAGCTCTTTGATTTCTAATGGTGCAAATGTTCTGGACCCCTGGTGAAGAAGCTTGTTTGCCACTTTATGTGGGTGGAATACAAATTTTTAATAAGCTCTACCATTCTGAGTCATTCTAATCCTGTTATCTGTCAATCCCCTTGGTATTCTCTAATGCATACTTAATTCTCAGAGGTTGGGCTGATTTTTTTACTACTCAAATTACCTCTGTTACTTTCACACTGGGAAGAGCACTGGGACTTTAGCTCCACAATGTCAATTGCAATACAAATTGCTTTTTATGGGGCCAGAATTACCCTTATATCTCCTTACATATGTGCTTACATTTTGAGTACAACGTGATTACTGGGAAAGATACAAGGCATGACACCATCTGCATGAGGTGATCCCATCCTTGTTCTGTTTTACTCTAACACTTGATTTTTTTCCCCAGTGATCTACTTGCTTGAACAAATAAAACAGAGCAAAAACTAAAAGCTCCGCATTGGATAAAGCCTTGGGTGCCATGGTTTAGTGTGAGGTGTCCCTGCTTATGGCAGGGGGTTGGAACTGGATGATCTTAAGGTCCTTTCCAACCCTAACCATTCTATGATTCTATGTTCTTTATTTACTATCCATGTTTGAGTGCTTAAGTACAAGGGAAAACCTGCACTTCCTCCCAACCACACTGCTCTTAATAAATCATTATATTCACCAAATCTCCAGCCAGCTCTAATTCTGTGTTCACTCAACTTTAACCCAGCCTCTGCTTTAGCCTCCAGCGCACACACTTACACTTACACTGACCCTGAAGGTTGATATGTTGTACATGTAACTCCATCATTCTGCTTTAAGCCTTCTAAAGCACTCAACCCTTTGAAAACCAGTTCTCTTCCACTTCTCCTTCATGTAGAGTTCTTTACATGAAAGGAGACAAGATCTTAATCTCTTTGGTTAAGCCTTCCAACTGAGCACAGGGATTTCACTCCCAGTACAGCAAGCACGTTGGCTCTCCCATCCAGAACTCCCCACTTTAGTATGTGTCAGCTTGTTCTCCATGGCAAGTAAAGGCCAAGGTTTTAACAGACAGAAGGTCTCTCCAGGTTTCAACATGCAAATATATTCAAGAATGAAGGTTCAGGACTCAGAAGGTGTGTCAATGAAAGAGGAATGGACCATCAGCACAGTTCTGGGGACAAAGGTACTGCACTCTGCAGAAGGACAGAATTTCACCCTGCAGGGACTGACAGCAAAATGCGTTTTGTGTAACACCCTATTCCGGAGTCAGTGTAATCCACATTATTCTGCAGTGATGAAGATATGAGACGTGCTCTGCTTGAGAAACTTCCAGCTGGGCTCAGGTAGGATCTTCAGACTGAAAACTCAGGCACTAGATTCAAATCCAGTCAAACCACAGCAAGTCAAACATACAGGTAAGTAAAACATTATACAAGTTTCCTGTACTAAAACCCCACTGAATGCTCTCATCATCACAAGAAAAAAGGATTAGCAGCATAGAAACCAGTTATAGAAGGAGACTGTAACAGTTTTACTGTGATATGCTTGTTAGCATCTGCAGAAGATCCAATCATAAACCTTCCAGTTTTCCATAAGTTACCCCCTGAGTAACAAGTTTTGATTTACCCAACAGCAAGAACTCTTGGTAGGAGATTTACTGAACGGGATCATCCAGGCCTATCATCACAATGCATTTGGATGAACATTCTGTACAGAGAAAGGGAATTCTTGTCCCTGAACATTAACCAATTGCTCAATCTCACCGAGCTTTGAAGAAGTTAATACAGGCACTTAGATTTTGGCTACAGTGAGAGTCAAGGCTTGTCTCTCAAGGCAGTGTTTGGATCACAAGTGATAGTCAATACAAAGCTATCACAAAGGAAAACCACTCAAACTTCTGGACCATGAAGCAGGAGAAAGGAGCTCTGATACAGTATTATACAGTCAACTCTCAAATATGTCTGATAACAGGAAGCTGGGGTAACCTAGTTAATGAAAAACCATCAATAACAATACTATTCTTTGCAAAGGAGCTCCTGGCATCTTTAGGTGGTTTTATTAGCCTGGCCAAGGCATGGCAGAAAGGCACAGATCCAGCCTGGGCCCCAAAGCAATGTGGCCCTGCTCCTCTAAGGCAGCACTGGAACCTTGAGGGCTCGCACAGAGCAGTTTACGTGTCTCTGCACAGTCCTTTACAAAGCCTCCAACACAGGGGTTATTGGAGCCACAATCACTATCACCCTTCTGGTATTTGACCACAGTCAAGTCACCACCCATACAGGCTGCTGATGGACGTCACAGACCTGCCTGCACACACCAGACCACTGCAGCTCAAACAGCAACAAACTGCTGGTGTCCTGGGGGCCGGGGTTATTCCTGCAGTGTACCAGCCTTAGATCTTCATGGAACACCAGTGTTTGAGGTAAGATCCTCTTAGGAGTAAGTAATTCTTACGGCAAGCAAGAAAAGGGCTGTTTAAAGCAGTGGGGATGGGAATAAGAAGGGAAAGCAGATGGTGATAGAGAAGAAAGAAGCCACTTTCAGCCTCAGCTCTAGTGCACTCCAAGGACTGCAGGTCCTAGTACACAGTGCCAGTGAGTACAAAGTACAGAGCTGCCCGTGTGCCAGGCAAACAGCAGCAGCCCTAAAATAATCAAAGCACTCAATGCCCATTCTGAGGACACAATCCAAGCGAAATTGCCACCTATTTCTTTTCTTTTTTTCCATGCTCCAAACACCAGTATAACTTGTATGACATTAGCAACAAACCCCAGGCTGTTGGCAAAGGTGGAATAAACAGCAGTGATAGGCACAGGAGTGGGACGTCAGTAAACAAACCAAATCTCACATGCAGATGGTATGTAGCTAAAGCAAACTGCATGGTTCAGTGCATACCCAGCAGGCCAAGGAGGAAGGGAAATTCCTCCTCAGGGTTTACGTGAACAATGAGTTTCCCTGAAAACTCCAGGAGGCCGTTCCCAGCTTCTCCTCTGGCACCAGGAATGGGAAAAGCAAATGCTGGAAAGGTTGTTTCAGTGCATTACTGACCTCAGGAGAAATCTGGGTACCCGTGAACTCCGGTGCAGTTCATTGTGACCTCTTTGCTGCAGATTGGTGGTGTTATAGCATGAACAGGGCTGCTTTTGAGAGGTGAATACAGCTGTAGATGGGCCGCCAGGCTCAAATCCATGTTCCTGCAGTCACAGGGGTCTGAGCAAACCAAGGTCAATGTGTTGCTGCTCCAGCCCATTCACAGGATGTCAGCCAAATTCTCCTCCATGTTAACAGAGAGCATGATAAAGGGACAATGTGCAACTGTGCAAGGGCAGGTGAGGGGTGAACCCTTGACAGCGGCAAGATATTCCATCTGAAAATCACCTCTATCAGTGCTCTGGATAAAATACACACTTTGGGATACGGCTGTCACCCTATTTGATAGCATGCATGTGACAACAGGGGATGCAAATACTAATGAATGTGCCTCCCTTAAGATATGGTCCAAAATGCACCTAAAACCTCTTTAACCATCTTCTAAAAGCAGTGACCCAGCACTATAAAATCTAATTGTTATTAAAAACACCCCCCTGAAGAACCGTGGCTCCTCTGCCACATTGTCCCTGATGCATTAAGGTGTCAGGAACAGTTAAACTGTGAAAAGGAGGAGAGTCTTCCTAATTGAAAGCAAACCGCAAGCCACGTTGTGAGATCCTGGAATTCTACAAGTCAAGAGAGAAATGAACAAACATGCACACCAATAAAAGTGCACAAGAAGAAACATGCCAGCTTCTATTTATTTCCCTTGCTGCGTTCTGCGTGGAGGAGGAAATGGGCTGAAGGAGTTGAGGTTTTGTTGGAGCTGGAGGTAAATCTGGGAGGTTTTCATGCAAGAATTCATTTTCTTTTTGGAAAGGGCTTGGATTCGAAGAGTGGAAAAAGTTAGAAAAGGATTCAGAACCTGGAAATAGGGAAGACTGGAACAAACATGAAGTCATCCATGGATAACGCTCTCCAAACATTCATTCCTACGCTCAGTGTTTTGGTAAGACTTTGATGTGTGCTGTGGTTGAAGAGTGTTGAAAGAAAGGACAAACAAGAGGTAGGTTCTTCAGCTGCATGTAGGTGCAAACGCATCAGTGCCTTTATATTCAGAGAGAAAAGGGGGTCCAAAACACTGGCACACGTTTTCCACCTCATGTTTTCACCTGATCACTCAAGAATTCCTGATCCTGTGAACAATTCCTTAACCTCATTTTTACTGACAACAGCACATCAAGTATGTACCAGGCATGACCTAGCAAGCCAGGGAGAAAGGATGGAGGACTCTGCTCTTCTCATTGCCACTTTTATACCATTCATGAGGACAACTTCCCATCCCTCAACCCTCAGAAACAGCTGAAAAGTGACCACTTCAAAACCCAGCTGAAATAGCTTAAGAAGGGACAGTATGACCTTGTGCACCTACAGTACACTCATTTCTTAGTCAGCTTCTTGCATCCTATTAAATGCGTTAGCACGTTTACAGCCTTTGAGCAAAGGGGCTGAAATCCAACCTTTAAATAGCTTTAATTGTTAAGTCCAGAGTAACACTCGCTAAAAACCAACCAAGTCAACGTAACCACAAAACAAGAAAATGAAAAACACAGAAAAAGCACCCCAAAAACCCAACTGCAACTGATCACTGAACAAAAAATAGCAAATCTATTTGTGAGATACTTTATCTTGGGTTGGTCACTGAAGGTGTCACTGTCCTACTGACAACTGAGTTTACAGAGTTAATGCAATGGCAGAAATACAACGGACAGCAATGCACTACTGCACAATTATATAATAATGACTTTAAATTATATTAATAATTAAACAATGTGTTTAAATATTAAACATGAATAATATATAATCTTATTTAGCTGGTGGTAATGACCATCCTGCATGTAAACTCTTCTTGTTCTTCAATCAACGTAATGGGCTTGTAACTCAACAGAAGCAACTGGGAGTAGTGGCATGAGCTGCTACACGAATACAGTTGAACCACTGACTGTAACTAATCACATATATTCATCAGATCTTTACAGTCACCTGGAAGAATTCCTGGCTGTAGCAATTCCTAGCAATACAACAGGAATAGTGAATGCATTCGTCTTCATTCACACAGTGTGAAGAAAGGAGAGAGAAGGAAGTGCTACTAATCCTAACCTTCCAGATGGGAACCTGTGGCACAGACGAAGGCAATGCCATGCCCAAGATCACAGGCAGAAAAGTGTAATTTTAACCTAAAGGTTCTGATGTAAATTCTCCCTACTCCATGCATTGACAGCTGCTCTTCAAACCATCAGGACTGATGAACACACCTTTCCTTTCACGAAGCACTTCAGACAAATCTATGTTTTCAGCCACAAACTGACCTATCTTTCAATCTAAAACCCTAATGCAAACAGCAGAAACCATACTTGCAGATATTATTAAGGATGTAGTAATGCTTGTTAAAGCCAGAGCAGAGCCAAAGCAAAGGTCCTTCCTTCTCTGTGTGTCTTTAAGACTTACTACCTTGCCCTTTCCCATAAAGCCACCGCTTCCTTTTGCCCTCTGCACAAGCAACACAATGCTGGGATCAACATTCTGGGAGTTTTTCACGCGAGGAAAACAGAAATACACCCAATAAAACACTTCTGGAAGAGTTCCAGAGCCATTTCTCTAAGGGTGTATTAGCAAAATCCAAAGGATTTCCGTTTCTCCTTCCTTCCTCATGCAAAAAAATCCCATGCAAAGGTGTTAAGGAGCAGAAAATCACTTTGTGACTTACTTAAGAGGCATTTTAAATGCTGCTGCTTCAGCCACCAGTCAAACAAGCCTTTCCTTTCATCATTAACACGCTCCTCACCTCAGAACTGTAACACAACCTGCATCTGCAGCCAGGGACCAGCAACGCTTTTGGTGCGCCGTGAGAACGCTCCGCTCCGGTTTAAATGCTGCGTTTTCAGTTTGTGGTGAATGAACAATAAAAGCATCAGGAAGCTGCACACTTCTGAAATGACTTGCTAAAAATAATCTCATCCCACCAGAGAAAACAGCAGCATGAACTTGCCCATCAGTTCACAGCAACGTACTTTCCCCGCAGCACACGGACACGTTCATCTCGGCGACGTGTATGATTAAACCAAAAACCCATTCAGAGCCTAAACGTTGGCTGCAAACATGCTGATGTTGGCTGGAAGCAGCTCTGCAACCTCCCGTGGAGAGAGGTGGTGGTTTTTCACCTGTGTAACCTGGATCTGAACCCAACAGCTCATTCCCCTGCTTCAAAAAGGAGTTGGAAAAGGAGCTCGCTGAGATCGACAGAACATGCCCATTGGGCAGCTGTATATAAAGTAGGGAAAATAACAGGCTCTGATAAAAATATAAAGCCATTTCCTGATGGAATTAAAGCACGATTAGAAGGAAACAGACACACAAAGAATTACCTCTGTTCCTGCTGAAACGTACGGAGTCAGAACAGGACAAACCGCCTGCTTCGAGCCGTTAATAAAAAGAAGGGCAAGCGACTGAATAGCTTTCGGGTGAATCCAAATAGTTTTTGTTTCTCTGCTGCAGTTTCACCACTCCCACAGGGTAATTTCTACGTTCCCTTTATAACGAAAGCAAAGTACAGGTCAGAATAAGAAAGGGAGGAGACCAGAAAAACTCCACTGTATTAGTCAAGAGGCTGTCATTCTTGCTTTCAGATAGGGGAAACAGGGCTGGTGGAACAGGAGGGGATTGAGAGGGGGTGTTTATGCTTAATAAAGCAGATGCTGGGTTCATCTGCATTCTGTATGACCTGACTGGTAAAAGCAGGAAGCAAGAGAACCTTTCAGGGTTCATGCATTCAAGTGCATGATTTATGGAAAGATTATCACATGGTTAAAAAACACAGAACAAGAAGGGTCAAATTCAGCTGTCATCTACATCCATGTCAAGCTCTGGTAACTGCTGCCTTTGACAGATTTATTCCATTCACAGTAAAATGCCTGGTGTCTATAAGGACACTTTAAAATCAGAGTTCACCCTTTGCTTTTCAATATAGCAACTGCTTGACACGTGCTCAGTGCAGACTTTCTGTGCTGGACAAGAACCACACCATCTATTTGCAGGGTATATTTAAACCCATTTCAGCCACTTCTCCTCTATCACTCTGTCTCCAAACAATGCAGCCGCCCACCGCTGATCTACACACTCTTGTACGCTTACACACACTCCTATGGATGTTCTAAACCCTGTTGTAAAAACTTAAAAGGCAGGACTTTAAAATGTAAATGCACTGGAAACTATTTCATAAAGGAAGCTAAGGACAGCGTCCGCTCCCTGCACTGAATAAAATAAAGGATGAGGATGCAACATCCAGCAGGGTATGGAAATTGTTGTTCACGTAAGAATAAGAAACAGAAGCACTCTGGTTTTTGCTCCGGTATCAGCAAAAAGGTCTCTATTTCCATGCAAGGCTGGCAGATGAGATCAGTTACAGGCCATGCGGTTGCTGTCGCTCACGCATGGACTTCTATACAAATAGGGAAAAGTGTTAGAGGTGAAAGAAAACCTACAGAGCATTGTTTACTAGGATGCTGCCCGAGTGCTAAGGAAAAATGGAACATAAAGGGGTAAGAAACTAAGAGCAAACATTATGGATGCCACTGAAACCGAACTGAGCTGAGGCAGCTTCAAAGCAGGGCTGTCCCTTGAGCAGCTCAGATGGCAAGAGGTTAAAAGCACTGAGGAAAACCTGAATCATCTGACCTAAAAATGGAAAAGAGGAGAGAAAAAACCCAGACTTCATGGTACAGCTCACTTTTAATATGATGCTCTCTTTTAAACACTGAAGGACTGCGTTCCCTTTTGACAGATACCTGGTAAAACACACACATTGTGCGTGTGGAAAGTAGAACCATGAGAGCAATTCATTTTGCCAGGCCAGAGTCAGAAACCTCATCTGGATTTCACACACTGCAGCAGCAAAGTATGAATCAACATGGGGGTTTGTGATGCTGTGAAGTGGTTGAGTAGAATCTAACCTGACTGCGGTGGTTAAAATGACACAGATCCAATTATAACACTGGCAGCTAATAATGAGAGGTAATAAAAACGTTACAAAGCACAGCTCTCTCTCTGCTGCCTGAACAGTCAGGCACAGTCAGAAGAGGACACGTAAACAGGTAAGCATAAAGCCTGCAAGGCTGTGAATGCCCCATCCCTGGCAGTGTTCAAGGCCAGGTTGGACACAGGGGCTTGGAGCAAGCTGCTCCAGTGGAAGG
>JBCJKH010040849.1:12868-24491 GCA_039877255.1 Loriculus beryllinus | reverse complement strand
GTATTTGATCTAGATGGTCTTTAAGGTCCTTTCCAAACTAAACCATTCTGAGATTCTATGATTCTTCCTTTTTATAAGGAAGTCAAACACCCTCAGAAAGAAAGGCTGTGTCTTTACATATCCTATTGAGGCTCTGCTAAGATTCATTGGACCAGAAAGGGAAGATGAATCCCTAGCACTGTCATTGTTGTTTGCTCAGAAGAGGTAGACAGATTTAAGTGATTTTTTTTTTCCTGTATTTTATCATGATTCTCTTTTTCACCTGTGTCTGTGGCTATTTTTAGTGGGATGTTCTGCTTCTCTTACTTGCAATTTATAGCTCATGTTCTCCTATGTCTTCACCATAAGCAGCTGCTTTGCTGCGTAACTAATTAGTAATACAATATATACCCAGCAGTTTCAGTTTGGTCTTTTATCTGACTTAACCCATTAATCATTAACTCTTCTCTCTTCTCCCTGGCTCATAGCTTTTGCTTCTGTCTTCTCTGCTCCACCTTTTTGAGCAGCTATTCTCTTCCTCCTTTGTGCCTGGTTAAGCTCCCTGTCTGTCTTTTTCCTTCAGACGTAAGCCTTTGTTGTCTTGTCATACTTGAGATCAAGGGACTTGAGGCAATTTCCGCAATACTTAATCAACGATTTACAGGACAGTCACTTGATTAAGGAGTGTGAACTTTGGATCTATAATGTCTGACAGTACACATGAAGCTTTCCTGTGTCCAGAAAATTTACACTGTTCTTCCAGCTGTGTGACTATTTTCTGATTTTAAAGTACATGTATTTTAACTATGCATCTTCTCCTACCCTTTCCCACATCCTGATGATTTTAAAACATAATATCAGAAAATAGGTGTATATTTTTTAAAAATAGTTTATTACTTTTAAAAATAGGCATGTAGCTCTCTTCAGTTTCCTTTAAAATGGTTTCCTATTGCACTGTATTTCCTCTCTTCACAGGAAGAGAATAATTCATCTCTGGGAAAAGATTATTTTGATGAATGTATGTATATGAACAGAGATTAGAAAGAGAAAGAAAGATAGAATTAAAAAACCCCAACCTTTAGTAGATAAGTATCAACTAACTTTTAGGTAAAGGCAAATATTGATGGAAAAATTGACTGTACTACATTGAGCGAAGATTTATGAATGGAACTGTATGTGTAGTAAAACTAATTTCACTTGCTTTTGTAGGAGAGCTTGGACTTTCTAGCTGTGTCTGGGCAAAGAGCCATTTTGAAAGGCTTATAAATCATGTCAACAGAATGCAAAACAAGCTAAAATATGAGACAATGGTATACTAGGTACAACAAATGTTCAAGCTTTGTGCAACTTTCCATTTTATCACAACACTGTGACTTATCCAAAGTATTTCAGAACGATAGTGAAGTGCTTGTGAGCTTTTCCTGTAAACTGCTGGTTGATCAGCTTTGCTTTGGCAGCAGTATTTGTTTAATTTGCCTACATTGACATATTGTGAAAAATGCTCATACCATGGTGTCCTGAGAGTGTGACCTCTCTGAATTTTATTCTTATTTGATCATTGCTCAGATGTGCCCCCCACCCCACTACTCCTTAAGCTATGCGCTGTGTTTTTTTACTGATGGTATTTAAGCTGACAGAGCAGCTGAAATGACAAGCAAATAAAACCACTGAAACCTTTCTGCTTACAGACAGCCTCATCCTTGACAGTTTGACCTTGTCTTGCTAATTTTAACTGTCATGCTGATTGGATTTGAGAGCCAAAGCACAGATGAAATGAGTAATACAGAAATATTGCTCACATTTTATGTCCATGCTCCTGTTTACAAGGAGAAAAAGTAGAAAGAATCATATTGCCTAGTTGAGTTCGAAGATACGGAGGTCATTTTGCCAGTATATGTATTCACATGGAAAGAATACAATTAAGTTTTAGTCTATGAAATAAGCTTATCAGACTGAAAAGAATAGATCAAGGTCTTCTGTAATAGGAAATGGTAACTGTAGTCCTATCAGCAGGAGCAGGTTCTTATAAACCTCTGATAACTGAAACAATGCTCTTTAATTTGATGAAAGCTGCAAACCCAGGGATTTTTTTTTTTAATAAATTAGTGACTTATGTAAGAGTTTCAGGTAGGAAGGTGCACATCTTCCTCTGTGCAGTGCTCCTATGAGGTTTGTGTTTACTCATGGTCTTTTACTCCTCAGTGAAAGAAACAAAAAGTCTTGAACAGTTCCTTCCCTGTCTGTCTACAGAGCTGTCAACCCAGTCAGTGACTGACACATTCATCTGTTTCTGAAGATGCAAGAACCATACTGACTAGCAATTGCAGCACAATGGATATAAAAGACATTCAGCATTTATCTGCATGATGGTAACAATATTCAATTCAGATTTGAGCTTTTAGTAAAGGGGCTATTATTGTGTTATGGGTTTGTACAGTTTCCTGTTCCCTGCTGGAGACTCCTGAATGAGACCACCACAGAAATTAGAAATAATGATTCAACTAAAGGAAAGGTGCTTTGTTCTCATTCACGCATGCTTTTTAAAGGTACTATCAGTGCCTGGAGTTAGTTATTTATGGCAGAGGGCTATAGAGAAAGCTATTGTATAAGTAATGGATTTTGAAGAAGTGGCAAAGATACAAAGACAGAAAAGCATGAAAATTATCCATTAGAAAGAGAGTTTTGAAAAGGCTGTGGCTTATATGAGCAAAATTCTAATATGGTCATGAAGCTAACTGATTCTTTTCTTACAATATGGCAAATTAAGTCTCTTACTCTTTGTGGACTTTGTAACTAGTCAGTGGATGTGCAGAGTATAGTACTGGTATAAGGGAGCAAAGAATCAGAGTCACATTTTCTTGTCTGTATACAATCTAAGAGATTCAAATAAGTCTTTTTTTGTCATATTTTGACCCTAATTTTCAAGAGAGTAAACAGTCCTACCCATTTGAACAAAAGGATGTTGAAATTCTGATGACGGCAATGACAATGCAAACCTTTGCTTTCAGTATTGTTGTAAGCAGAAGACAACAAAACACAAAGAATAAAGAAAATCCAGGGACTTTTGTTACTTCCTAGTATGACATTTATTTCTTTTTCAAAATAGCACATTTCCACAGAATTAAAGATTTTACCAACATGACCAAAACACATCCATGTAAACCATATATGTATTTTCTTTTAAAGATAAAACTACACAAGTTCAGTGGTTATGAAATTTCCCAACAGCTCAGATAAGACTACTCCACAAACATTTCTCTTAAGGAATAGACTAAAAACTCACTTAAACTCATTTGTTTTATTTTTTAAAATGCTGTCCAGTCATTGAGACTTCATGAATTTCCTTTTAAACTCATGATGATTGAGTTAGTTAGCCTAGAGGCACAATACAACTGCTGCCTTAAATTCTAGTTTTATAGAGGGTCATAGTATGTGTAACTACCATGTCCTTCTAGCACACACACAATTAATTTACCTGGAAGTTCAATAGTGTCAGAGATATCCAATACAGCAGCATCTTAAACAGACGGGAAGGGAGAAGGAAGTTTCAGCACTGGTTTTTTTTTTTTAAAGTACTTATCATGTACAATCATAGAATCACAGAATATCCCAAGTTTGAAGGGAACTATAAGTATGATCAAGTCAAACTCTGTGTTTCTCTTAAGACTATATGAAATTAAACATATGACTAAGACCATTGTTGAAGCACACCACCACTGGGCGTTTACTTAAACATTACTAGGATACAAAGTGTACTCAAGTCATATTTGGTTATAAAAGGGATCTTCTTCTGCAAAAATAGAGAGCAAATTTTAAATAAATAAATGCATACATACATAAATCCACTTGACTTACAAAACTGAGGCTATTACAACTGAAAAATGAACATTTGCTACTTGTTCATTCTCAATTCTGAAGTTTCTACAACAGTAGCCAAAAAGTAGCCCACCTATAACAAATGCTATAGCACTTCACTTTTACTTCCAAAACCCCGGAGGTATTTTTTTTTTACTTTCTCTTTACACCCTCCACCCCGCACCCCCCACCCCACTCTACAGTAACTCATATCCTCACTATTATTTCATATATCATTACAGTCATTTAATTCCCTTTGAGGTTTTCAGGTGGGAGGAGTCATTACAGCAGTACTGAGGCAATTTGGAAGTATATATTAAGTACTTAATAGAATCTAATGATCTATCATATCATGTCAATTGATAGTGTTAAATCACTAAAATATTGAGACATAAAGACATTGGGATAATTCTTATGCACAGCAGTCAGCTTTGAAACACAGACACACTCAAAGGAGAGAATTTAAAAGGCAGATTTAAAACAGCTGCAGGTCTTAGAAAATATTCTTTTTGCTCCTTAAGAGTATAGGAGTGCCATGATTCAGTGATGCTTCATCCTGACATAAGATTTCCATTAGAACAGACTGCTTTTTTTAACAACTTTGTTGGTGCATTTACTGTGTCAGAGTATACTAAAAGGGAAGTTCCCTGACATAGAGCAGAACAGTTTTGTTTGATAAGCATACATCTGGGAGAGGATGAGGAGGCATAACTGGAGGAAAGAACAAGATGCTAGAACCTAGAAAATAGACTGTAATTTTAACTTCTGACATTGTATTGCTGTGTAATCTTAGACTTGTGCCTGGCCAGTACAGCTGACTTGGTACAACTACTGAAGTGATCTGAATGAATATTGTTTGTAAACTTTGTAGCACTGGTGCTTCAGACCAATGCAGATTCTACCTATTTTTTTTGCATTCTCAGCTAAAATGTGTTTTGCAGAGTAACAGTATTATATTTAAAAGGTAAGACCATGGGCTCTGTAAAGACCTTAAAATGTTCCTCCACTGCAATCGCGCACAGGCTGGACTCTAACATAGGACCCAGGGGATTACCACAGCCTCCTTCTTCCCTCTTAGACTGGCTGTGACCAGTCTTGGCTCTACTGATCTCAACTCAGCTACCAGGAAAATATAAGCTCATAATTCTAATCCAGTAAAAAGTGGTTTGCAATGCAAGCCAATTATTTTTAGTGACACCAGTTTCTATGGATGCTTTTATCTTAATGTGTATTCTTGTAATTGACCATTAGTTTCCTTCCCTAAGGCAAGTGCTTAATCCAACACCAGTTCTGCCAGATGTTCAAACTCTGAACATATATTTCATGGACAGCATCCATCCCTCCAAGCCTTTCATGGAGAGCCATTCAGGATTTCCTGTACCTTTAAAATAGCCTAGTGTGGGCAGATTTCATACTCATTATACAAGGTTCCTTTTTCTTAGGCAAACTTATCATAAGCATCTGAACAATGCAGGAATCCAAGCTATTAAATAGCATTTTTCTAACCAAACCTACAAGAGCAAAGAGTGAAATATGAGTTAAAACCCACTGTAACAACAGCCTCTATATCTTGCAATAAGAAACTACTAATTAGAAGGCATCAAAAATCCAGTCTTCTGATCTGCTTTATAGAAGTACTTCATACAGCACTGTTTTAATTCTTTGAATAATTCTAACCAATTTTATTTCAGTAATATAATATCAGGTCTTGTTTCCTCCTATTATTTTTTCATAATAGCATTTTCAGTCTGTCAAATAGGCTTTATAATAGACAATTCAGCACTGCATAGCTTTTTAATAAGCACATCAATGTTCTAACAAGATTTTAACTATTGAATAGCCTGATGTAAAACCAAGAAAGGGGGAAAGGTAGCACTAAGATGGCTTTTAGTTGGGTAGTATCCTAAGGCTTTTAAAATAATTTTGATGCAGTTGTTCAAAGAAGTAATCTCTTTTTCTTACTTCTACAGTCTTTAAAGGTTTTGCAGATGCTGCAAGCTATCAACCATATCAGTGCAATGTACGGTAATCACAGAGAACAGTCTTCCAGTAAAATCCTCTATGCTGACATCACAAAATGCTTCTTATTCAGAAATTAATTTTAAAACCCTGAAAGAAACGTGGTATGAAAATAAAAATACTTGAAAACATTAAAAAGGCTTAAAAACATTAAACATGGCCAGCTCCAGAAGGACCACAGATTTTTTGAAATGTCAGCTTATTTGGTTTTGATACGCTGTTTTAAAAATCTTGAAAAAATGTATTTTATTCCTATTTATAGTTCCAGATTTGCATTTTATATGACAACAGCTATGAATGTAAGCCATTAAGGAAAATTTGTAGCACTTACCAAATAATATTACCTTATATCATGTTTCTCCTTGACCTGTCACATTAGCTTCTTTTGCACAGCAACATGATAAGAAACCAAGTGAATAAGGACCAAATCACCTAGGGCCTTAAACTGTACATGCAACAAGAGCAAAAGAAATCTAGAACTTCCTTAGGAACAGTCTCTCCTCAAGTCATTATGTCATGGACAAGACTTCACTGTGTGAGTAAGGCGCACATGGATTCGGTTCACAAATCCAACAGTCTTTGGGAAGAATCAGGAAACAGCCTCTTGAAAAAGACTGATCTTTCCAATTAACTCCTAATTTTTCTTTCATGGTTCTGGACAACAAAAAGACCAAGTTCCTCTTTGGGCAGGCATTCAGGTTTTACTTAGGAAAGACAATCTGAGCACACCACAGCCCCAGACAGCAAACACCTCAGCAGTGTCAGACAAAGACGGCAGTGTCTGTCAACAGCTTTGTCAGCCCAGAAGAAATCTGCAGAGGCAGATCACACTGGGTAGATCTTAGGGCATGTTACTGAGCCACCACTGCTAGAATTAAAAATGGGAATTCATAAGTGGATGGAAGACACCAAGACTTATGATGCTTTGGTTCATGTAATGCCAAACATTTCAGTTTTGAATAAATCTCTTGTATTGGGACTATGAAAACTTTTTGTTTTGGACCATTGCCTTAAATGAAACATTATATTGACTCCCACAGTGTGAAACAAATTTATATCAGCAAAGAACTGAGTCTTGCATGTGTTTTCTTACTGTTCTCTTACTGTTGAAATGGTGTCTTTTACGTATGATAATTGTATTTTGAAGTCATTTTTTCTGCAACTTTAGTAAGTATACTTTAGGTGCGTTTTACTTGAAAACCACGTGACACAAAATAATTACTTAAGAGATTTGAGTTATGTCCTTTTAACCATTTGAAATATCTTTCTAATTATTTTCCACAAACTGGCTATAAGAATAAGTCCTTTAAGACTTCAGAATTTATAGCAGACTTTTAACTGTTACCCTAAGGAGCAAAATTTTAAATATTACTTACATTAATCTATTGGGAATGCCATAGATGTAGAATATTCATAAGCAGAAAACAGAAAAGAATGCTGTCTATGCCTATAAATATACACCTTACCATCATCAAATGTTAACATGCATTGAAATGAAACACTACTAACGGTTCTATTGCAATATGAAATTCTTCTAATTAACCATGATCATTCACAAGGCATATTTTTTTCCTCAACAGGCACTATGGTTTTGTTCCTTTTTTTTCTGATACATGTAAACACTGGAAATTTTCTCCATTGCTGACTGGTGGAAACTTGCAATTCAGAAGAAAAAAAAAAAAGAAAGGTGGAGGTAGGGAGGGGAAAAAGAAGCAAAATAAATGCCAGCAGTTATCAGGCTGTCCTGCAGGACAGTTCTACCATTTATAGCGACCTCATTATTGTCTGTATTGACATCAGAACAACAAAGCTAAAAGTGATGCCACAGAGGAGAAAAGATGTAGGCAGGTTTTGTCAAGTCAGTGTAATGCAGTGTTATAGTCTAAGGTTATGAAAGGAGGTTAACCAGATGAGACATCCTAAGGTGCAATCTTCTTAATTTGTTTTGGTTTTTGTTTTTTTTTTTTAAGGAAAAATAAACTTTGTGGTGTTAACATCAAAGATTTAATGTGACTCACTCTCTGTGAACCTGGATCTACCTAATTAGACTGATGAAATAGGATGGCCATATTTAGGTGAGGAAGACCATATAATGCCTCCTAGTTTTTATACTAAGGAGTACAGTTTTCAATGAAGAACTGAAGCAAACAAAGATGCTGCAAAAGATTGTGTATGAATAACACTTGTAATTCAGAACATCTTTAAAATATCCTACAAGACTAGGAAAAGAGCATATTCATTTCTTTCAGCCATTGCATCTCAAATGAAAATGTATGTTAAACTAGAAGACAGTGATAAACTTTTGGATCTTACCACATGAAAATGCTGGGCTGTGTTACTTACCCATGTTGTAAAATTATTAATTTCTTCACAAAAAGTTCATTTTCTTTAGCCCATAGTCTTATCTTTGTATTTTCAGAAACTTGTTTCTCAATATAATCTATAAATTCTGTCTCAATTTTTCTGCCTGTAAACTCTGTAACAAAACTCTTTCCCAAATGTGATGGTGCTGCAATAATTTTAGTATTTGTTTGTATAAGTGCTGCTGTGCAAAACAGCTTTAAGTAAAACAAAGCCCAGTAGAATTATGATTCTCACTAACAATGAGTTCTATCCAAAGGTTGCTCCTGTCACTAGATAGTCAAAGGATTAAAATAAGAGTAATGACAAAGATGGAAGAGAAACCTGCTACATCATGGATTTGGTTACTATATTTCAGTATATATTTTAACATAAGTACACTGCTCTTCAGTTCCTACATAAGAACTGACACCCTGTGATGTGTTAACTTTGGTTGGCTGCCAGACACTCACCTAGCTACCTTGTCAGCCCCACTCCTCAACAGGACAGAGGGAGAACATAAAATGGAAGAGCTCATGAGTCAGAATAAAGACAGGGAGGTCATTTGCCAGTTACCATCACAGGCAAAGACTTGACTTGGGGAAAGTGAATTTAATTTATTTCCAGTTCAAATAGATTTGGATGGGGGGAAGCAAAGAAAAATCCTGAAACACCTTTCCCACATCTTCCTCCCATCCCTTTTTCCCAGACTCAAATACACACCTTCATTCCTGATTTCTCTGGGCAGGAACAATCGCCAAATGTCTTGGAACTATTAAACTATTAATAGTCTTGGAACTATTAAACCATCTGTATAAAGAGCTGTGATGGAGTTATTCCTGAGATACACGATTTTTAATATCATGCATTTTGAGGCTAAACTCAAATACCTGACTTGCAAAACCATGTTATTAGCCTCTCTTTTGATAGTATTTTGAACTATGTGAGGTTTTATTTTCTAGAGAAGCTAAAAGAAAAAAAAAAAATAACTCCCTTTAAGTACAATAGAAAGCAATTAAAGATGTAGCAAATTAAAAAGTACCTAAGCAGTAGGAACCATGATCTAATTAAGGTTTATAATTAGAAATAAATTGAGATTGAAAAGAGAAAAAAACATCAGGATGCTTAATGTCAGAAGGAAATAGTTGTCAGATTAGTTAATATATTCTCAGGGGTAAATAGGTTACCAAGCAATGAAGATAGAGTAATATATGGCAGTGCAGATGAACGTTGCATTAAATGCAACCAAAGGCATAGAAAATAGGAGTACCTTGCAGCTGTACTATCTCAAATGTACAAATGAATTAAAGACCATAAAAAATAATGAGAGGATGCAGGGAGTGAAAGAAAATAACTCAGAAACTAGCAGTGGAAGACAAAACTGGATTTTTTTTTCATTCAAACAACACAGGACATATAGCAAGGAAATTCCAGTTATGAGTAGCAGTAGAAAATGAAATATCTGTTATGCACTCAGTGATTAGCTTTTATTTATTAAATTAATAATTTTATTTATTAAATTAATACAATTGTCCTACTTTACCAATATTTTAACTAATGCTTAGATTCAGGCAATGGCATTCTAGCTTTTTACTTTTCATTTAAATTTTCCATGCTCTAATTTCTACTTAACTTCATCTTGAAAATAAAATTATTCATCAATAAAAAAGATTTAGATACAAATGTGTCACAGAAGACCTATTAACCACGTGTTGCTGCTTAAAGTTAATGTCATTTAAAAAAAGGTTTTCCCTTCTGCAGTGTCAATGCTGAGAATCAAATGTTTTGACGGGATGCAGCAATTTCACTGAAAAGACCAGGAAACCAGGCAGGCAGCCAGGCTGACCATCTTGGCCACACTGATAATTCTGGTCAGCCATGGTCTTTTTAGACCCACGGGGTCACTTTCCTATGCTGCCCAGCAGAATCTTGCTTCCTGCACATATGGCTGTGTTTACATGTTTTCATTTTTTGTTTATCTCGCAGACCACAAAGGCTGCAATCCACCTTGGAGAGTGTGAATTAGAAAAACTGTGGATACATATTAAGAGAAAGATAAGTTATGTTTTGAAATTATTGCAGTGAAAGGAAAGCCAAAACTGATTTCTTCATGGAAACGGCCTCAGAAAGGCAACAAACAAAATTGTTACAAGACCTGTAAAGACACAAAATAGGTGGAAGAAAATGTGTCTAATACTAGATAACAGTGTCTCCAAGACTTGGTCCTAAATGTTGAATGTAGGTGTACTGCAGAACTGTTCTGCAAAACTGTAGATGAGACAATATTGAGTGGCCTGTGACATGAGATAGGATATCAGAATTAAGTAAGTTGTGTAAATGCTTACAATTTCTATGAGTTTGAGCCTGTCAGCCATTTGCAGAAATACATGACTCCCCAAAATTGCATTTTTTGCATATTTAGTACTTCAGTATTAATTCCTTTTTTCTTTCCCCCTTTAATTTATTCTGCACATATCATTCCCAGTGCTAGAGCCTAAAGCTCCAAGATGTACTGTTTCTAAAACAGATGAATATATAATTTTCTTCAAGGAACTTACTGTAAGTAAAATTGTAATATAAGAAATGATGGTGTAACCAGTAAGAAATCATGCAGAAGAGAGATCTGAGAGATGGGGAAGATGAAAAAAGTGATGCAAAGCCTGTGGAAGTGCAAAAGTACTGCTTAAATATTTGCAAGGCGCATGAATTAATCTGAACCAATGTCTGTGAATACAGTCCCCCAGATGTGCTTAGTATACGTGGGTTTCACTTAAGATTTAGTAATTTATATGAGTACATATACAATAAGATGATGTAATAAAGTAAAGATCTGGAGGTTTATCTTTCAAGTTCAGGAATGGTTAACACAGTTAAATACTACTAATAACTGCATAAATACTGTTCATTTAGAAGTATATTTTATTGCCCTTGTATTTAGTACTTCTTTTGTTAAATGAGCATTTCCAAAGATCACAGTTTGCCATATAGCACTAGAACCATAATTCAGATCTTCAGACACTGGATAGGGCTTGAAACGACTAATCAGCACATCCATGAACCAAGAGAAAAGAATTCAAACCAATTTGGATTTACTTAACCTGCTAATATTGCAAATGAGTTTGGATCTTTGTAAAAATAATAGTTCCCTGAATATCACAATAAAAGTCAATTACTCTTTAATTAAAACCAGGTACAGCTGGTCCTCAGAATTGATGGGTGGGACTTTCATTCTTTCCTTCAATCTCTTTATCATAGTCACAAGTCTTTAATTTCTAACATACTCATTAATTCTTTTAATAATAGTATCTGTGTGTAAAAAATATCAGATACTTGTGACTCATTTGAGAGAACTAATGGATATAATGGATTTCATCCTAAAGTAATGGCTTCTGCATAGCACATCCATCTGTCATTGTGATTAATCAGGATG
>JBCJKH010040845.1:0-15250 GCA_039877255.1 Loriculus beryllinus | reverse complement strand
TCCTGGCCCTCCTGCTGCACTTCCTTCTAGTTGGGATGCAACGCTCCTGAGCTTGTAGCAGGTGATCCTTGAATATCTTCCAGCAGTCTTGGGCTCCCCTACCCTCTAGGGCTATATCCCATGGAACCTTACTAAGCAGGTTCCTGAAGAGGCCAAAGTCTGCTCTCTCGCAGTCCAGGGCAGTGAGGTTGGTGTGCGCTCTTCTCACTGTCCTGAGGGTCTCAAATTCCACCATCTCATGATCGCTGCATCCAAGTCTGCCCTGGAGTGCCATGTTTCCAGCCAGCCTTTCCCTGTTGGAGAGCACGAGATCAAGAATGACAGCTCTCCTTGTCGGCTCCTCTATTACTTGCAGAAGGAAGTTGTCTTCCACACAATCAAGGAACCTCCTCGATTGCTCGTGCTGGGCCGTACCTTCGCTCCAGCAGATATCAGGGTGCTTGAAGTCACCCATGAGAACAAAGGCCTGCAAGCCTGAGTCTGTTCATATCTGTCTTTAGAGTGCTTCATCCACAGGTTCCTCTTGATCAGGCAGTCTTTAAGAGATCCCCACATTAATGGCCCCCAGAGTTGTTCTCCGTTTAACCCTGATCCACAAACTCTCTATTGACCACTCACTTGTCCCTAGACAGAGTTCCATACTCTCCAGCCTATCCCTTACATACATAGCAAATCCTATAGCAACTTTTGAGGTACATATTCATACTTCTTCTACTCTGAACATTGAGTCAACTCCAGATGTTTAAAATGCATGGCAACAATTGGTCTCAGGCATCCACTTGATCATCTCTAGGATTCTGTGACTCAGGGTGAGCAGCCTTATGTAAATTGAAGAAATTACACACTGAGTGCTATTTTATTTTATTTAATCCTATTCTGAAACAAAGAATGTTGGGAAGACTACATACATAAAACATAATTTTTCATACCATCCGAAGCAGTTTAAACAAAAGACATTAAAATATTTAGCAAAATATACTAATTGTGTCTAAGAGTTCTTTCTGGCCCTAAAGGCCAGAAAGGCTTATTTATGGACACATACCTGGGATTGCACAAAATAAATGGCTCAAATAACAGCTTCCCATGTTACACTTGGGTTCAGTTGTCCTTTCTTTCCATTGACACTCTTTTGAATTGGAGGAGAAAAGAGTTAAATAGTTCAGGTATCATCTTCTCAGGAATGCAGGGACATATTTATTTCCAGCTTGCTCTAGTTTGTCCTCCAGTGAGTGTTACTGCAATCTGTTTTCCATTTCAGAAAACCTGTTTTCTCTAAAGACAGATTAAAAGAGCAAAGACACAAGAAAGACCTTTCTTCTGTCGTTGCCTTCCAGTAACTGATCCAGTCAGTGTTTCTCCTGGACCCAATTCAGAAGTAGAAATGACAGCTTATGCATGAAACGTGTGGCACTTCTAGTATTAGTCCAGCTGATTTCCACCCCAGAACTGTATAACTTTTTCCTTTTTTTTCCTCAGAATATATATATATATAAGTGCTTCTAATAGCTCCAGCGAACTGATCCCCTTTTCCCCTTTTGAAGAAGAAAGTTCTTTTATTTTCTATAGATTATTTCTCTTTATTAATCAGTGAGACTCTTTATTAAACAGTGAGACTTTATTAATCAATGAGACATCTTGCAAATGGTGCTAATAGCTGACAATCTTTTTCATGTTGTTATGGAGGCTGCAGACAAATGACATTATCAATGGACGGCTCAATTTAGATGCTCACATATAGGGGCACGTAATGAAGATAAAAATAAAGCTTAGATCTTGTAGCAAACACCATTAGCTACCTCCAAACTATAAAAATGACAAGCACATCACAGTGATTTTGAAATCATTATACAACTTACAGTTTACAATTGCCATCTTCTTGCAGAAACTTAAGCAAACATTTTATCGTAAACAAAAGAAAGCAGTGTTTTCACGGTGTTTCAAGTGTCTACACACAATTGTAGAAGATCATAGAACCTCAGAAATTCTTCTAATCTAAACTCACTCCAAAGGCTAGAAGAAAGGGAATTTGATCATCACTGACCTCACGTCTGTTCTTTTAAAAGCATCCTAAAATGGAGTCTCACAGTCAAGCTAGTCTCCTGCTTAACTCTCCTTAGTGTTGCAGAGCTTTGCTTGCTTAAAATTAAATATCTCCAGCTGCTCTTTAAGCCTTTTACATGTTCTATCCCCGGTGAAAAAAGAGAACATTTTTCTGTTTGTTTTTCATTTATTCAAAATCTATTGCCAAACCTTTCTACAGCTGTTGCATCTCTAGATTAAATACACCTTTTCCCTTTTCTACTCTGTGGGAACTTTTTTCAGCAAAACACATGAAAGTGTTCATTTCTATCTTGCTGAAAGTCTCATAATATCAACTGTAAGACTATCTCTGTAGACTGTTTTTGCTGGCATTTATTGGAAATATTTCAACTGCTGTTTCATTCCAGTTGGAGTGTTCTAGTTTGGTTTAGCTAAACATTTTTATGCTTGTCCTCTTTTTATCTTTTAAAGTTTATACCTATCTTTATGCTGCTATTAATAACCATGCATGCAATTGTTCTATTATAAACATTTCCCAGATGTCAGCTGTAGTATGCTTTATTTTAGTTTAATTCTTTACTTAGACTACAAATCTTTTTCAAAGTAGCTGTTAATAAAAAAAGAAAAAAATAAAATTCAATTATATAGATTAAGGAACTCTAAGAGAGGCAGAAAAAATTATTCATTTAGAAACTGATGCACACTTCGATGTTGTGAATTTCTGCTATTTAGTATCTTTCTATTTTATAGAAAGAAAAATGTAAAGTTCTTGGAAACCATGGGGTCAAGTCATAGGAAGCTTATTTCTTCATGCAATTTTAACAATAAAAATGAGACAACAGGTAGCTTATGCACTTCTGATATCACAAACACTTCTGAAAGGGGTTAATTTTATATCAGTCATGATAGCTTGTAATTGAGCTTCAGGGTAATTGGAAGTAATGGCTCATGTCAGCAATACTTTGCAGAAATGCAGATTAATGTGGTAAGATCTCAGTATGCCCAAAGTTTAATCGTCATGACTGTAAAAGAACCTGAATAGTACAGTTTGCTAAAATCCCTATTACCCTAAAGAACCAATTACAAAATTATTCTTTTTATATTGATTTGTAAAGCAGAACTAAAGTGACATAGTGTCTTGGCTATTATCACCATGACCTCTTGGTGTGTGATCTGTAATAGATCTGTGTAATAGTATAACATGCAATGTGTACATGAAATTAGTTCATTGGTTCAGCATTCTGGGACAAATGAGGCCATAAGACAAAACTGATTTTTTTTATTCTGAGCATATGTTTTAATAATTTGCTAAATTATAACTTTAATGACGTATGCAAGCATGCTAACAACAAATCTATAAAAGTAAACTTTTCTCTGGTCATCACAAAAGCAATGAACCTCTCTGGTTTTTACCATCTTTGGGAACATTGAGTATGATGGAGGAGAAGTTCAATCAAATGGAAAGTGGAGTCAGAAAATAAACTTTTCATAATACTGCAGCAGATACAGGGTTAGGCACAGAGCATTGAACTTGGCAAATTATGGGCAATATTTTTCTCCATAAAGGATTCATACTTCATTGTTCTGTAGTTCAGCCTGATTTTGTTGTATCTGAAACAGAGATGGAAGTACAGAGAACAAATAATTAGGTTTGTTATTTGTTGTGATTTTTCATCTGTAGGTTAATCAGTCACAATATGGGTATGAAACAGGGAGTGATCATGAGAAATGAAATCCTAGAATGTGTGAAGGAAAATATTACAGTTACAGATAATGAAGTATTAGTGCAATTAAATCAAACATTTTTAAGACTTTCTTTGAATACTGCATCCACTGTTCTGGTAGCCTGTGTTTAAGAAAGATTAATTAAACTGCAATAGTTGCAGAGAAGGGCTGCTAAGATGATCAGTGATAAAAAGAGCTTATCTTGTAAGAGGAGACTAAAATAACGGAGTCTGAAAGGGTATATCATTGCTCTCTATAAATACTTCAGAGGTAGATAAATGCTAAAGAAAGAGAAGGCTGTTTAAATTAAAAGACAAGGTTGACACAAGAGCAAATGCATATAAATGGGAAAACTTAGGCTGAAAATTAGAAGAATGAATGAGGTTCTGGAAGGTCTTAAAGAACAAATCTAACTAGTTTAAAAGTGAGACAGGACAAGTTCAGGAACTTCAGACACGTTTGTGTAAGAATAGAAAAGAACTTGGCATGGTGGTTAAGAAATCCTTTCTGCTCCCTGTTCAAAGCTTCTCAGTATGACCACCTTCATCTTCCACATTAAAAACTCAGTAAAGCAATCAGTATATTGTCGCTTGACTGGTAAAGGGAAAAACACTCACTATTGATTAGCTTGGTGGTTCAAAATGCAATGTATTTTAAATTCCAGATTAATTTCACATAGAAAATCTGAGAAATCTGGAGCCAGCTCTTTATCTGAAACTTTAATCTCCAGAAAAAGCAGAAGAGGAAAAAAAAGACCTTCAAGGAGTATTCTCCCTTAGTGTTAGTGTGAATACAGAACTGTGTAACTGGAAGTGCTGAGGGCAGAGGAAGGTGAGCAAGAAAACTTCTTTCCTCTAGGGAAAATTTTACAAAAGAAGTCAGCAAGCAACTTAACATTCTGTATGGGCTGCAAAGGTAACAAAAAAGGAAAGTCTAACTCCTTTGGACATTTATTGTCCTATTTTGACCTGTTATCAGTTTCAGCCCTTTTTCTTAGAACTTTCACAATCTTTTTATCTAAGTTTCTTTCTATACACACTCCTTTCCAAAACTAATTATTCTATGATTCTATGATTCTATATTAAAAAAATACTTTGTAAATAGACAGTTTCATCACCCTACTCATCAGAATATGCTGCAGTAAATTAGGTTGGAGTCTACTCTAGCATTTTATTGCCAGACTCTGCTCTCATGTATGAGAAATATTACTAGTTCTTTGTTACTTTTCTTTTAACAGAAGACTTCAATTCCTATTGTTCTTATCTGTCATCTCCAATTAACATTAAATCATTCAAAAAGTATAACTAATGCTGAGTCACTCTATTTGATAAACTTTCCTATCTTCAATAAACAATCCTTCATAAATCCATGCTAAATTAACTACATCAGAAAGTCACTTTTGAATGAGAATTCATTAAGAACAGTGACAGCTTAGTAGGAGACAATGCACTACTAATTTCCAAAGCTATGGTGAAAGCCTCCCTTGATCAAAACCTGTTTACTTGGAGAAAGGGTAATTTAATTATCTTTCATCTTGACAAAATGCATTCTTGTTGACTCAGGGTGTAGATATTACCATATGGGGAATTTATTGTTTCATTTAATCTAACAGCCCAATATCAAAGAGATTTTGTCCTATAAAAGAACTGAAAAGTCAAAAAACAAACAAGGAAACAGGCAAAGGTTGAAAGAGAAAAGATTGAAAGTCTCATTTTCCTGGCATCAATTTTGCTGAAGTATAGCCTACCACCACTGTGCTGAAGGGAAGTATTTACTTTAATAATACCCTGTTTCTAGTACATATTAAAATTATCGGAAGCTTCAAACAAGGCAATATAAGTTATTCTGTCTTGGCCCAATAAAATTTCTTCTTTGTCAATGCTGCTTGCAGGTAATTGTCTATCACATCACCTGGTAGCCACCTCCTCAGAGAGCAGAGGACTGCCGCTATCTGCTTCAGCCCTGGAAATTGCCTGAGCTGTTTCCTGGTTATTTATGACTAGTCCCCAAAGCTTCTGCCTTGCCCAAACTGTAGCTGAAGGAGCAGTGGTGAATTATTTGTGGAAAGCCTCGCCTCAAGAGATGTCTCATCTTCCCAGTCAAATCTTCCTTCAATCATAGTGTGGGGACATTATTAAGAGGAGCAATATGTTAAAATGTATCAAGTAAGTTTTGGAGAAGGAAAAATAATGATTCTGTGAGGAAGAGCTTGTGTTCAACTGCATAGGAAGGAAGTAAACTTAAATGTTGGACAGTGGGAGTGGGGAGTTCTCAGGTAAGTAAGCAAAATCAAACTGTGATTTGGAAAATACAAATGCTGTGAAAAGAAGTAGACTGAAAATTCTTTTGCAAGACATTTACAGAAGGATTAAAATCAGAAACCTCTAGTGGAATTTGGGTCATTAACGGCTTTTGCAAAAGTGAAATAATTTAGAGATAAATTGGGAAGGAAGAGAGGAAAATTGTGAGAGGAAAAATTCAGTGTATTCCTTCTGAGATCTCTTCTGAAAATATTCAGTAACATTAACCTTAAGGATAAGTGGAATGTTTTACTACTTTCC
This sequence comes from Loriculus beryllinus, assembly GCA_039877255.1. Classification (NCBI taxonomy): domain Eukaryota; kingdom Metazoa; phylum Chordata; class Aves; order Psittaciformes; family Psittacidae; genus Loriculus; species Loriculus beryllinus. The sequence continues at coordinate 8,924 of JBCJKH010040845.1, read as the reverse complement.
CTGATGTGTGTTTTTGTCAGGATTATCCCTTCTTTGCATTTATAACCAAAAGGAGGGTTTTTTTGTCACAATTTCTGATGTTTTGAATCCAAACCAGCCAGCTCACTCTTCTAATTAGTTTCTGAACTGATCTGTAGAAACCAGGGTCTGATGTGATTCTGTGGAGAGAACCAAGGAACTGCTTGGAGGTGCACATGCATACATCACGCAACTAGTGTTCTCTCATCATATAGTAGCTTCTGGCAAGGCTAAAGAAGAAAACATTTGGTCCACTTGCAAAGGGAGCAGTTTCACACAGACTGTGGATGCTGCCAAGGAATACTTCATGTTTAGAATGCCAACGTAAATCTGAAGGTCGCCAAGCAAGTATTTATGGAGTTTACATAATTAATGATTTGAATCAAAGATTGTAAAATAAGTATATAAGCAAACGAAACTCCTGCATTTAAATCAACGTATGATGGCTTTAAAAAATATTATTAGAAACATTGAAATATTATTAAATGTATCAAGTGCAGATGAATACAGCAAAACACAGATAAAAGCAGAACCCACACAATGTTAATTACATTTGATAAGAGGAGATATACAAAATAATCTCATTTACAGATTTATGTTTTCAATCTGGGATTATTTTGTGTGTGTGTGTAAAAATGGCCATTATTTTATTTCTGTTTGTTCAGCATGTGAAAGAGGTAACTGTCTGCTGAAAATTCTTTGACAATAACACTATATCAGCAACCATCTGATTTTTTAAAAATCTTTATTCACTTCAGTCCTCATAATGAAAAGCTGTTTGCAGGCATGATCCAGAAAACATAAATAACAAGTCATTTTGTGCAAACACAGCATTTATACTTTCTTCAAAATGTGAACACTAACTTATAGTAGACACATTTTAACACCATTTTAAGATCTTACAAACATTTTTTATTGTTTGGGTTTTTGTTTTTTTTTTTTTTTTTCAAGAGTACTAGAGTTTTAGCAACTGATTCTAACAGAGAGCAGCACAGAACATGGTTTTGGGAGATGAAGATCAAAAAATATAGGTTGCATTTGAACAAGAAACTAAATGCAGATTATGGAAGTTGATTAGATATAATGACATACAAATGCAAGAGGACTGTCTACTAATAGACTGCATGGCTGAAACGAAAAGATTGAATATTGAGGGCAACAAAGAAGGATCTAAGGCCGAAGCTTCGTCGTATCTCTGCTATGTAATTTTTTTTATAGTGTTTTTCCAATTGATACTTCTGTTAACTGCAAACAGCTACTAGCATAATAATAGGTTTAGCTGTAGGTTACCAATGCAACAGCAAACACTGTTACCCATTACGTCAATAATCAACATAGCTTCATTCAAGTGAACTTTCAGTGGGTTTGGGATCTGATCTGTCTGAAGAAATCACAACACAGTTTAGGGAAGTCACCAACTGAGATCAAAAAATTTCACAATATTCAAAGAGCTCTTTATGTCAGCCTCATTCCCTTTTTTCATATACTGTAGTATATGAAAGTAATTCACTGAAAACATGCTTGTAGACTTGTTCTTTTTTTCACTCGGGGGGGGGGGGAGAGAGAGAGAGAGATGTACAGTAAGATGCAGTCCTGGTATAACTAATATTTCTGTTATTCTGAAAGTATGAAACAAATATCTGAAAATGCCTTACATTCCAGAACTGCTACATACTATATTGCAATTGGATTCCCATCATAAATGTGGCAATTCACTTTACTGCTTTAAAGTTTTTTAATCCTCTATCACCTTCTACTCTTTATTGCAAAGAAGAAATTTGCTCCCAATAGGTCAAATGGGATCTTTGAGGTGAAGACATTTATCTGTAGCCTTCTTACTGCTGATGAAATAGTTAGTGCATCTGTTGTGCATGCATGTTATAAAAAGGCAGTTGCTTAATAATGTAACTGGTTGCACAAAAGGTCAAATTCAAAATTTAAAAGCATACACCATTTTCATTGTTTTAATTTACTAGAAAAAAATATTCCACAGTTTTTCCTGTTAATTACCTTAAGAGTCTTGTTTCACTTACAAATGTCTAAAGATATTGTGCTGTCTTGCAGGTCACTGTTATACTATGGTAGTGTGGTACTGACTTTAGCAATGCTGAGGTAGAATAATTTCCCAAATTAATGGATTTCATGACAGACAAACTAGTACAAAGAGAGAGGTCACTATAAAAAATTTGCTTTAGACTATGAGTTTCATAAGTTAAGTTTATAAAGTTGAGCTGACCATCCAGATGACCATCCAGGCCACTAACACATGGTATCAAGCAGCAGTGAGGGAAAGAAATTACTATTCAGTTTACATTTCTGGACCTGAGCAGAGAAAGAGAAAACTAACTGTACAGTCTATATTGAATGTCCACTTCCAGAACTGGAGTAGGGATGGCTGGGAAAATAAAGGATCTATTTTTTTGTTTTACAGGGTTCAGGCAATCATAGAATTTTCTTCCTTAGAATTGTTCTTATGTATCGACTTGACCGTGTGCTAGGGTTTAGCCTGGCAGGCAGCCAAACTAAGCAAAACACAGCCATTCTCTCACTCTCTGCTAAGGGAATAAGGGAGAAAACATGAAAAGAGGTAAAAATCGTGGATTGAGATAAAGGCAGTTTAACAGGACAGAAAAAGGAAGGGGAAATAATAATAATAGAATGCACAAAACAAGTGCTGCAAAATGCAAATGCTTACCATCCACTGACTGAAGCCTAGCCAGTCCCTGAGCAGTGGCTACTTATCCCCACTTGACTGCCCCCACTTCTACTGCTCTGCATGACATCCTATGGTGTGGAATATCGTTTTGGCCAGCTGAGGTCAATTGTCCTGGCTGTGTGATCTCCCAACTGTTTGTACAACCCCAGTTCGCTGATAAGGCATTGTGAGGAGTGTAAAAGTCCTCGAGTTAGCATAAGCATTGCCCAGCAATAACTAAACCATCAGTGTGTTACCAACATATTCTCATCCTAAATCCGAACATAGCACTATGCCAGCTACTAGGAAGAAAAGGAACTCTATCCCAGCTGAAATCAGGTCACTGTGGTATAGATTCAGTTCAGGATGAGAAAGGCATCCAGGAAAAAAATGAGCTTCTTTGAGGTAGAATCTATGACAACCAAGAAATATATTAACATTGTTTCAGAGTTCCTTTTCAGAGTTTTATAACATTGTTGTTATAAATTCTATCCATTTGTTCAATCCAGCAATTATGAGATTTAGAAAATGCCAAGTATTCCTTCCCAGTGAATATGGCTGGGATATTACATTTTGCATTGTAACTACTGGTTCCAAACATTCTGCTGCAATTGTTTTGCTAATAACATTTGCAAAAAACACAGTTTGGAACTGTGGTTATGACGTATTCTTGATTCGCATTAAAGCTGTGTAGGAAAATTAAAAATAACCCTGAAGACAGGAATGTCAATTCAAGAAATAGAAGAGCAACACTTTTCCTACTTAGCTTATGCACAGACTAAAAAAAGCATAAAGGATAGTGCAGTCCTCAACAAATCTACATAAAGAAACATGCTCTGTGTTTATGCAGTATGGTTTGATTTGCTTAACACTGCTTTAATTTTGCCATCAATGCTGACACTGTAATCTCCATTGCATGTTTTGTAAGGAAATACTCTTGTGCCAGTGTAAAATTGGGAAGGTATTAAAGAGCACTTTCAGCACTGATATATTCTGTCTCATATTCACAAGGGTACAGACACACAGTTCAGTGTTATTGTGAGTTCCCAAGTTGCATTCAAAGTGTGTCCCTGGCCAGGCTGCTCATACTTGCCTAGGTTTATTTGGCATGTAACTGTTTTTATGAACGATATCATCTAAGTAAGGCAACAGGGCTGTGGGAGGTTGGAAATCAACATTTTTGCTGATAAATACAGCAGTTGTGTATTTAATATGATTTTTGTGGTCCTGCCAGCTAAGTTTTCTTTTTTAAAGTAGCATGCATAAGATAGGTAACTTCAGATGCGGGACCATCTCTTTCTTCATTTTTTTTCAGAGACTCAGGATGAATAAAAATCTTCAAATAGAAATATGCCTTTTCTGCCCATTTAAAATCTACAGTTCACATTGTTCTTGCTCTTGATGCATATCTTGTATACTAGGGTGCTTGTTTTAGCATGGTCTTCTCATCTCAGTTTGGCATATCTACATTCCCAGAAGACAGGTGATTTTATCTCTCCTTTACTCCTTACTCAAGAAGCCTCATGTTTGAAAACTAACAGGGTTTAAACTTTGAAAACTAAAGGGTCATTCCATTGTTGCTTCAGGGTAAACTAAAGCTAAGCCTATGGTGATACAGCCTTACATATATATATAGTCCTATGATGAAAGTTGTCATGAAGACATTTTAATGAATGTATATGTATATAATGAATGTGAATGCAACAAATTCAAGCATAAACACACAGATTTTTTGCTTCTTTCACTTTGCCTTACACTTTAAACAAAGGCTTTATAGTTTGTCTTGCAGAGCTATTATACTTTCTTGTGAACGCTATAACTGCATCATTCAAGATGTATTAGAAAAAGTAGAAGACAGCTAGATGTATTTAGCAAGATATGAAAATTAAAGTTTAATCTTCCAACTGATATAGAAAAGAAATAAGACTTTTTGCCTTCTTGCAGCTAGATGTTTGGGTTTTGTTTTATTTTCTTTTTAAAATTGTCTGAATTTATCCAACTGAGTGGAAAATAAGTGCACAGAGTGTCTTTCCCAAAAGTAAAACACTCCCTGTGTCTCTGACACGTGTAATTTTTGGCTAAACAGCAGAGAATATCTGCAGATTCCGGTAAGACTATCTGTCTGTCCTTCATGAAGAGATATCCGCTATTTATTTCATCTCCTACAGAATTTTAATCTGGATATTTCTTAAAGGATCATTTCTTAAAGGATCATTTCTTAGTGCATCTGACCTTTGCAAAGACTGATCAATACCAAACTATGCAGTTGATAAACCAAGATTCAGGCAGCACATGAAATGTTCAGAGAAGTCTTTCACTGGTGATAAACCAGTAAAATGAAAATAAATAGAATATTATTTCTCTTTAAACAGTATTTAAAGCAGTGATTTTTTATTTTTTTTTTTTTTCAGAGATGTAAATCAGAACCTTGGATTGTTGCTTTCTATTCCCCCAGCAGACTTTTTAGGAAACTCAAATGCTTAGGTCTTTTTTATTTTTTTGAAAGCTAAATTTCTGGAACTGCAAATTTCACAATTGTATTTTTCCATTAATTACAGCAATGTTGCAGATGCCCAGATCCTCAAATAACATATTAGTCTTTTAAAGTTCATTGGAAGGTAATAGGAAGAGTTTGGGGTGTCCATGGAATGTGGTGTTATGTACAGTGTATACTCTGGCCATCCTGGTGAATCTCTGTTGTGTAAGAACTCTACTTGTCAGTCTTTCCCAGGCTGTGATCCTGTGAATGAGTTTTTTTCTTCATAGTCTACGCTTTCAGAGCATTTTCATATAAACCAAAATTGTGCTTGATCAAAAAATCTCATGACAGAAAGCATCACCAAATAGTTTCACAGCTAAAAATCTGTATTCACAGACACCTACTTACACTCTGCAAATCTACCTACCTGTAAGTTTGTATGCACATTCCACCTACAGGTGGAATTATACAACAAATTATTTTCATAAATTAGTAGAATTGATTTTTGTTCTCAGTGATGGCACCACTGGCTTCAATGGAACAATTCTGAGTTGTTGGCTTTTTTTTGTCCAGAAATTAGGTCTGACAATGGCCACAGCAAATCATGTAAACTCTTTGTAAATACACCAGTACCTTGCAATTGACTAATTTCAGCGAAGTGTAGTTATATCAGTATAGACTTCTCCAAAGAAAAATTATTAAATTTTTCTAAAGAAGCTGATTGAAAATGTGTCATCTGAAGAAATAAAATAACCAGAGGTGGATAAATTCTTTTCTTTTTTTTTAATTCTGTTCTCAACAGTCATCCAAGAATAGAGCTTTTTTCTGCTCCATGAGTCAATGATTTAAGACTCAGATGGGAGAAATTAAGTTTCCTTATTTTAAGTATTTTCTGCTGCTCATCCAAATTATCAATACTATGAGTAAAATCCTTTCTAAGTATGTCTTGAAATGTTTAGGAATGACTTTTGTCAAAAAAGATGTATTAACAGGATTACTCACTCCTCATTATGCATCATTTTGTGTTATTCGTACAGCCGCATTTCAAATACTTCAGTACTGCAAAGGCAAAAAAAGAAAAGAAATTCAATATCACATAGAATTCAACCCTTTTACAAGAATTATATTTAATGCTAACTGCAATGCTTTCATAGAAATATGGAGAGGATTTGTTAACATTAAAAACATTGAACTGAAACTTGGAGGAAAAAATACCTTTTAAAGATATAAAAAACCCCTGCCAAACCTACAAATCCAAACTACTCCTTAAAGGTATGTAAATCTTAATAACCTCCAAACACTTTTCCTCACCACAGAATGCAATCCCAATGGAAAATTTTATTCTAGTGAAAACACATCTGTCAAAATGGAGGTTTTGAAGGCTGACAATTTACAACCACTTTGTACAAGTGTGGAATCATTACTGCAGGTCACACTGTCAGCTCCAAACCTGTTCCCTACTATCACTGAAAACCTGGCTTTTCTAGCATTAGACCAGCAAATTTCAAAAGCATGATCATTTTTGAGTATAGAAAGTAGCATTTCAGACAGAGCAGACACAAAAATGTTGTCATGCTGTAAGAACGTAACTCCAGCAGCCAATATAATTAAATTTGGTGATCATCCTGGTAACACCCTCTTCTGAGAAACTCTGTAGGGCAGTATAATTTAATTCGGTTGTCTGTCAGCCATGACAACAGCCAAACAAGTTAGCTAGCTTCATACATTTCTGAACAAAAATAGCCCAGCCTAGCTGTCAGTCCTTTCTATACGGCATTTAAAATCATAAAATTGTAAAGGCCAGACTTCAGCAACCATAGTTTATCCTGTGTTCTCCTTTAAATGTCCTTAGAAATTAAGGACAAACTAGTTTTTCTTACAGATACAAAAGTGCAAGATTCTTCTGGACAAACTATTTGTCTGAATCCAAACCTGTGTGAGGAGGAATCTGATTACTTACATAAAGTCACTGTATATCTAGAAAACTACCCTTGGATCCTGTATTTTTGAATATCAAATAAGAAAAGACATGACAATGGATGGAGTCATCAGTTTTGCAGAAAATGAAGACAGAATCTACTCAAGAAAATGAGCAAATCTAACATTTCGCAGAGTCATTGCATATAACATTCCTGCTACTTGTTATTGGTTATTTAGGACTATATGATAAAAAAAGCAATAAAATCTTTCAGAAATGAGGTAACAGGTATAATTTCCAGCTGTTTGTAGCCTTGTTTAAAGGTAATGACTACAACCTGTAACTCTAGTGAAAGGAACTAACTCTTAAAAGACTATTACCTGCTCTAAATCAGAGTCCTTACTTGATAAACTTCAGGACTCAATGCTGTCATCTTTGTTAAAAAAATAAATAGAGACAGATAAGCAACACTTTTACAAGCACTATGGACAACAATTATAATTTTTTGTTTGGCTTAGAGAAAGTATCTCTTTTCTTAGAAAAATTGTATCAGGAAGCAAAGACTGAGCATATTTTTTAAAACCCATAGCAAAGTATAAATGGCAAAACTCTTATTAACTTCTACTAAAGACTCTAGAAGGAAACAGTTTGCTATGGTTCTCTAATAAATGATAGAGGATGTGTGTGTATATATATATATATATGTATTAACAAATGAAAATTCCAACTTTTTAAAGGTTTGGATGCAAAATGACATGTAGACTACTTCTTACTTTTTTTTTTTACTTTATTTTTTTCTACCACTCATTTCCATCAGCTTATAAAGACTGCTGCCCCAGCTGTACTGCTGAAGTCAGTAAGAATTGCAATTTGTGTCAATGTGAGTAAGATCAGGGACAGCTTTATAGTTAAATAAGGGATACAAACTTCAAATACAGGAGTTCTGTAAATACATACATTTGAGGAACAGCAACAAAAAAATTTCTGAAATAAGACAACTACACAACTGCAAATTTATCCAGATGTACTCTGTTGTCATGTCATTTGACACAAGCTTCTACAAATAGCTCCTATAAATTTTCGTAACAACCTAAATAGATTAAAAAAATAATTTCTAAGAAATTAGATGTGAGTCTTGATAATAGTGTTATTTAGCTTTACCACCTCCAGCATTTGCCAAAATCAAGAGAAAAATTTCATTTTGTTATAAAATTGCTTTCATTTTAATTGCTGTTAGAATTTATAGAATTCACTTGTAAAAATTCACTTATATAGATGACAGCAATTTTAGTATTCTTGTGTTTTACTCCTTTATCTCTCAACCATCACTCTTCTGTTAAATTCTTCCTATTTTTATATTAGCTCCTCTATTTTTACTAGCAATTTTCCTACTCTTTAATCTTCTGTTAATTTGTAAGAACGCATCCTAGACTAATTAACCAATGCAATTTTATACCTAACACATCTTAATGGAATTTATTTTTGTTTGTCAGACACTCCCAGTGCAGAGCTGGAGGTTAGTCTTCCTCAGAGTCATCATAACGCCATAGTTCATTGAAAATGCAGTTTTAGTATACATGCTGGTGGCATAGATATTTCTTTATAAATATTATAACATCAGTATTCTATGGTTTTGTATCAGTTCTCTATAGCAATCACTAAGACTTCAGCTGAACAGATTTCAGCTGACCAGGAGTTTTGATGATTTGATATTTAGGGAGCAGTAAGAAGCACTATTATGACGGAGACCAGCTCGCAAGGACGCCTGAAAGAACAGACGGGCTACCGCTCTGGTGGCATGTAGCAAAGTTTAT
>JBCJKH010040844.1:0-15778 GCA_039877255.1 Loriculus beryllinus | reverse complement strand
TGAGGGTGCTGAGGCGCTGGCACAGGGTGCCCAGAGAAGCTGTGGCTGCCCCATCTCTGGCAGTGTTCAAGGCCAGGCTGGACAGAGCTTCAAGCAGCCTGGTCTAGTGGAAGGCGTCCCTGTCCATGGCAGGGAATTGGAACTAAGTAATCTTTAACATCCCTTCCAAACAAAAACATTCTAGGATTCTATGCCACAGAGATCGTTGAAGATATCTTTATGAATATATTTACACTATCAGAGTTCCAGGTACAGAGCACCATCTCAGTATCCTAACTCCTGTCTAGTGAGGCAGAATAAAGTCTCTGCCCCACAAAAATAGCAAGATAAAGTCTCTTTGCCCTTCCCAAGTAATAGAAAATTATCTTCACATCTGACACAAAGACACCTTATGAATCGTTTTATGGAAAAACATTTGCATTTTTGGATGCATCTGTGGGATTTCTTCATACACTCTATTTAGCAGAGACATCTGCTACTCCAATATATATATTTCATACAAATCTCACCCTCTGAATCCTTTCCATCAGTTGTCACTAATGAAGCTTTGTGTGCAAAACCAAGTGCATTCTGCCCCCATTAGGAAGCCAATTACAGCAGGAAAAACAAGCAATTAACAAGGTGTAAAATAAATATCCTGCCACCTGCCTTTTAATAGCAACCCCACTTCAAACAAGTCACAGTTTCAGCACAGCTCTCAGAATTGGCAACTGATATCATATATGTATTTATGCAGCAGCTGCTCTTCATTGCAACGAATATTACAGGCTTACCAGATAAGGTCAGCATATTTAAAAAAAAATATATAGCAAGTATTAAAACCTGCTTTGAGGCTCCAAATGTTGCTTTTAATGAAATCAGCAGCATCAGGCTTGTCTGGTATTACAGTGAAGCTGCAGCCACATGCCCAGCTTAGAGAGGTTTCTCTTCATTTCTACTTGCTTAGCAGCTTCTGTATTCATTTCACTAAATCCAGGGGCCTAGGCAACTGTTAAACAACCTGCAGGACAACTAAACAACACACAGCTCTATGGAGTAGACATGTCTTTCCTCCTTTTATCATCCCTGCCTCTCCTTCTTGGTTTTCTCCATCTTCCTCCCACCAGATATAAACAACTGGGGGGCACATAACTGGGGCAGAGAGCAACCCACTCAAAAATATCAAGGGGGAAACAAAACAAGCTTAGTCTTTGTTCCTTGAGCCTGCAAGCTTTTGAGGGAAAGGAAGGAAGTCCTTCCAAAGTCATGTGTGCTGCCTAGCATGCTAGATATCTCCAGAAGGAGCTAGCTTTCTTTTTGTGTTGTGGAATGCAATGAATGATGCTTCTGAGTAGTTAACTGGGACTAGAGAAGGGCCAACAGTAAATCTGCAGGATTTGGCATACTAGGAGTCTAGAATGTGCCTGAGTAAAGAGCAGCCAAGCTTTGTCTTGCCTTTTTTTATCTTCCCCTCTCGCTGTCTCTTTGCTGCTACATATTTATTCGTTAGTTTTTCCATGTCACATTTCAGTTCCTCACTAATGTCCTATTCAATCACTTATTTCAAGAGTCATGCACGTCTTCTTTTCAGTGTTCTTCTCCCTGGTTTTGTTGAGATGTGAGGAGTACCACACTGAACATGGTGCCAGGAACTTGCCATCGTGTACAGGATTCTGAGGTGTCAGTCAGAGCCAGCAGAGCTATCCACAGGTTTATAGAAGGTTGTAAGACACGATCAATAGTACCAAAACAATCCTTCACTGAAAAGCTCTACTAAAAAGTCGTGAATTTAAATAGCATTTCACTACCTCTGAACACAACAGCTACCTAACTGGCAAATCAGATCGTAAAAGCCTCAAGTCTTATGTTCTGATAATCTACATGTATACAGAAATAAGCAAAGTCAGTAGAAGGGGAACAACCACAGAAGGTGAAAAGCAGTGAAAGGTGAAGAGCCTCCAGACTCGTGAGGATGTACACCAAAATTTGACCTATGGCAACCCATGAATAAATAAATAAATACATTTCTCAGCCACTGGTTTCTCACGCTACCAGTACAAGTGCAGAGATCCCACGACTCCTTCCTACAGCCCTAATTACAGAGACAAGGTTACAAAAGACACAATCTGCCAACATGAGCTGCAGGAGGTCATATGGCCACTCAAGCTATTAAAGTATTTTAAGAGTAGTTCAGTCAGTCAGGTCATTTAACTGACTTTTTGTTCAGTTTTTAAACAAGCACCAATGCTTTCCCTTACATTTTATGGATGGGAAAGGAAGCAGGACCTACTCCTTAGTCACCAATGTAGGATTTCAGTACTCATCACTAACAATGCCATAAAGCGGTCATACCTAGCTGACTTTTGTAAATCTAAATCCACCAAGAAATGCCAAGCCCCAGCCCAACAGTGATGGTGGGACAAAACATTATCAGCCTTCAAAACTTGTTCAGATCACAGTAAGAAGTCCTTTACTGCATTAACCAACAAGTGGGATATATTATCTGCAATGCCCCACCACAAAGCCTCCCATGACAGAAGCTGTTCCAGAAGCATATCAGAAAAGCAGTCCATTGGTCTCAAACATACTTCTATTTGGTTAGTTCTAAGGAAGCCTTTTCTGCTCAATGCTGAGGAGCGCTCTGATGGGTTTCCTGAGCAGCAGGCCATCTGAAGGCAGAAAGAATCAGCAGTTCAGGGGCTGTTGCTTGTTGAAGGTGGCAAGAGACCAGAAATGGAACTAAAACTTTCTGTGAGAAAGACCAATGCAGTTGTAGGAGTAGTTCTAGGAGAAAGGACTCCAATTCCTGCAGTTCTTCAAAGAATGCTTAAAGAGACCTAATTCTCCAATTCTTCCAGTCCTCATCCCTCTTCAGAAGGATGGTTGAAGAGTCTAAATACTTTTGTACTTTGTATATTTAGTATTTGACTAAATACTAAACTGCAACAGCTGAGTGTCAGCAGTACTCAGCTTGCCTCAGCTCACTCTGCAGAGTCACCCTAATCACTGTGAGCTACAGCCCATAAGACTCTGACTGTGATTCCTAATAGTCACATGCATGCACATCCTCTCCAGCAAGTATTTTAAACAGACTTCTGCGGTTTGGCAGAAGGTCAGATTAAGCAGAGGGTACATGAAGTTGAACAGAGAATATTCTCAGTATGTAGCAGTCTCTCCAGGTCATACATTGTAAAAATCCTTACATTTTCTGGGATCAAAGAAGCTACAGCCATAAAAGACCTATTAGTTCATTAAGCCCATCACCCAGCCAAAGCAGGTTATCCAGGAAAGAAATAACAAAGTCATAGTATTACTGTGAGAACAAGCTGAGTAAATTTTTCTTTGAAAAAGATGCAAAGCAAAGACAGATATAAAAACTAGGTCTGAAAGTTAAAATCCAGTTGTTTTCAAGAAATAAGCAACCACATTTCTACAAGGCGGCCAATAAGACGCTATTCTACATCTCACAATGTGGCTCTGCCCCGAAGCCTCCATGACAGCCTCTCTTTCTCACTCCCACTTGCAAATTCCCATCTCCAAACACAAATGTCTTTCACTGCAGAGTTCAGTAAGAAAATTACTTTGGAGCCATGGTGCTGAAAATGCATCAAAGAACAACCTCCAAAATCCACCCTCCCTCCACATAAATAAATATATAAATAAATCAACGGAGAAAAAGAAAAGACAGTTTGGCTCCCTCTTCGCCTACAATAACAATAATTATAATAATCTAGAGATCGCAGGAGGTTTCATCTACCCTCCACGCCAAGTCAATTCTCTCCATTCAGAACTGCTTATAATTGTTCCTGGGACTGCAAAAATGACTGTCTTTTCAGTAGCAATCACAATTGTAAAAATGCTTTCAAACAGCCTTGAACCCTTATTTGTTAGAATCAAACTATGCGCTCTTTTACAGTTCAAGTTAGGTCTGGCATTTCTGTGCAGAGGGTCAATAATCCAGTCATTCAAAAAATAGTCACGAAAGACGTATTAACATAAGCTGTGCATTAAGACACAATTATTTATATGGCTGGCAGTAATGGCTCTGCGCTGTGCACTGTATCAACTCACAGACACTTTAGCAGGAAAATAAAACATTTTTGGAGAATTTCTGCTCTGCCCAAGGACAATTAGCACAACGCTTACGCTGTAACGAGAGAGCAGCAAGGACTGATGGCGTTCAAGACTAATGCTTTAGCCCAGAGCCTCCAGAACAGCAGTGTCTGTCCCTGAAGTTTGTAGCCACTGCAGCATGCTTCCCTATGTGTGCTAAGCACACACAGCCTCCTAACGCCTAATGCTTCCTCAATCCTTAGATTAATGAAATACAAGTAAACAGTTTCAAGATGCATTATCCTCTGCTACCAAACCTCTCCTGCTCGGGGTGCCAAATAAAACCGGTTGCTTTGCCTGCAACCAGCCGTTGCCTCCCGAGCAAGGGGAACTTCCTTGTCCCTCAGGTAGGGGGAAAACGCTCCTCTTCGCGCAGGCTGCGATGCCCCGAGGGCAGTTACCTCTGCTGAACAGTTCCTTTTCATTTCAGCCGTGCACAGAGCACAGCGAGACGGAGCAACACTCAAAGTTAAACGGGACAGCGTCAAGCCCAATCTGACCCCACAGTTAAGAACTCCCGGCAAACCCGCAGCCACGAGAGCTCCCGCAACTCGACTGGGACTCGAGGACGAGTTTGCCTTCAAAGAAACAGACACTGTCCGGGCTGTGCAGAACACCCAACAGCCCTTGGGACGGGCGGCGGGAGAGCGGAGCGGGTGGCACACAGGCGCTCCTGCCTCCTCCCGTCTGAGAAGAAACAGCACCAAAGGAGCACTGCGCTCCCTCAGGCGCGCCGCGGCGACAAGGCAGCCGCCAGCAGAACACTGGGGACGTCCCGACCGGATCCCATCGCGGCACCACCACCCGCCCTCCCCCCCCCCCGCGGGAGGACAGGTTCTCCAGCCACAGAGCCATGGCGGGCACCGCCGCCCCTGCCCGTGAGAGAGCGGACCCAGGCGCGGTGCCCCGTCCCACAACCCTGCCCGTCAGGGCTCTCCTCATGCTCTTCCCCTTCGCCAGGCAGCGCAGGCGGGTGCCGGGCTACAGCCACCAGTTGCGCTTCCCGCCCCGGACGGCTCCGGTACCTCAGCCGCGATGGGATGAGAAGTCTCGCCGCTGCAAAAGCCCTTTCGCAACGCAACAAGTGTCCACCCGACTGGGGACGGGGAAGAGGAGGAGCCGGGGCGGGCGCCGCGCTCCCTCACTCGGTAGCTCTCACGGCCGGTGCCGCCGCTCCGCGCTCCCGGCGCCCCAGCTGCCGCTCAGCGCGCCACACGCGAAACGCGAAAACAAGCCCGCCTCGCGCGCCAACTCTCTTGAGCTGCCCGGGACGCCGTACTCTCGGCCGCTACCATCTGCCCGCCCTACGCAGAAAGAGGGGTGCGCCAGACCGCCTCCCGCCCGGCAGCTGTGTCGGCCCGCCCTGAAACGGAGCGCCTGCCCCCGCCTCGCCGCAGTGGTACTGCCCGGGCAGGCGTTACGGCAGCGCGGAGGAGCTGTTCGGTGACGGTAAGGGCTGTCTCGTAGGGCTGCGGTTCCGTTAGTGCCTCAGGACGGGAGCTTCCTCGCCGCCATGGGGTGGTGACCGTGGCGAACCGGTACCGGCCTCCCCTGGCCCTACACCCGCCTCTTACGCCCCTCCCCGGGCCTGTTTCCGCCGCCGCGGGGCAGGCGTAACGCGCGGCCGGGCTCGGCCCTGGCAGGTGCTCTCCTGGCCGCAGGGTGCGCGGTGTCTGGCCCCCGCCGCCCTGGCCGGCTCTGCCTGCCGCAGGAGAGGTGCGCGCCTGGCCGCGGTGGTGAAGCGCAGCCTGATGGCGTTGCACCGCTGTAATTCGGCACGTCCGTACTGCGGGCTCTCCTCTCGCTGTCACGTTGTGCCTTGAGCTGCTGCCGGAGGCGTCGACAAGTCCTGTGTTTCCTTTCTCACCTTTGAATATTAACTGTTAGGCATTTTGCAGAGGTGTGATACTGTATTTTTTGACGTTACAGCTACACTGCAAGAATGATCATCCCAGTCAGATGTTTCACGTGTGGAAAAATAGTTGGAAACAAGTGGGAAGCCTATCTTGGCCTTCTGCAAGCAGAATATACAGAAGGGTGGGTATTATTTCTTTGAATCAGGTGTTAGATGAGATCGCACAGCACATAAGATACATAAGTGCAGGGTCACGGTATTATGAAGTAGCTCTAAAGAGGCTAAAACTATGGATAAGTTCTGAAGCTGACTATTTAACCAGTGGTTAGGCATTTTAATCGTTGAGAAAGTACTTGTTTCCCTTCTGAATCTTTCTATATAGTAGGATGGAAGTTGCCAAGTCATAACTTTTACACTCAAACCAGTCTCAAATACTTTACTCTGCATGGAACAGGAAGGAAAGTAACAAGCAGTATAGCCAACTATGACACCAATATGTTTTGGGTTTTTTTTAAAGATGAGAGAAAGAAGTCACAAGTGTAAGAAGTAGCATGGTTAAAAACGTATACCTCTTTTAGGTTTTCTTTAAAGCATTTTGTGTTTGCTATGCAAAACTGCAAACCCTACTTGAAAGCACTGGTTTGCAGATGGGGGAAGTAGAAGTTCAGCTGCTCCAGATGCCTGACTGATATTCCCAGCAACTGTATTTTGAGTAGTCTGGGTTTTGCATAGCCAGACTTCTAATCCGTGCTGGCCAGAGCTCCTGCTAGTGGCAGAGTCTACCATATCTTTAAATTGGAATAGTTAAAGAAGGGCCTAACTATGGTGGGATTACTTCAGAAAGGTTTCATAAGGTAACTCTTGAGAAATCTTCACACTGTCATTGAGTTTAAGTATGAAAGAAAATGCAGATGTTTGCAGTTCAAAGGAACAGAAAAAGAAAGTGTTAGAAATTTGAGTAAACCTCCTGAAGTGATGTTGAAACTGTTAAATAGAAGGGAGTATTTGCTTTGCATTCAAATGGTTAGGGTTAGTAACAGGTTTTTAAACGGACTGATAACTATGAACTTTCAGAAGAGTGTAAACTAACACAGATTTCACTGCCTTTTTTCCAAAGTAAACCTGAAAACATTCTTGTGGGTTTAGGATACTGTTTTGTGAAATGTTGAACACTGGAGCGCAGAACAAAGCTTGGTTTTTTGAGCCTAATCTAAACTTGTAGGGAGGTGTGATTATTCTCCATCGTTCTTACTGCTTGATGTGGAGTTTGCAACAGAAAGATGTCCTGTTCCACCAGTTTCATTAAAAACTGTCCAGTGAAAAATCATTCAGTAGTTCTCCTAAATTTCATTACTTCTGTGAGTGGCTTTTTAGAGTGCATTTACATCCCAGGACCTGTCAAACCTAGCTGAGTAGAAGATTGCAGTGGCCAAACTAAAGGTATTTGGAAAGTCCTACTAAAAAAAATTTATTTTTCTTTTCATTTATGGAGTTAAAAGCATTAAAGTAGTGTGGGTAGCGAATCATTTCTCACTAATACTGAAACTGATCAGAACTATTTTGGCAGCACTTTTGACTTACTTTCCAAGTATTACATTTTAATATTTTTCCTATCTTCATTATTTCTCTGCTTTTGTGTGGGACAGGAAGATATACATTGTTATTGATAAGTGCTCACTTGAGAACTATTGCTATAGTCACTGATGTGGTTCTGGGATGCCTGTTCAAACAAATGCGTTTATGAGATTGCAAGATCAGAAGCAGTTCACAGATATTGAACAGTTAAAAACTTCCAGTGCAGTGTCAGCATCCCTATTAATGGTGGCTAAGAAATGGACCGACAAAATGGAAAAAATAGCCATGTCTAAGTAATCTGTGGTTAAAAAAGACCCACACCTTTCCATTTGTCCCTTAAAATTGCTCTTCTTCCAAAAGCTCTAGAAGAAAAAAGAAAAGCTAGAAGGGAAGCTAGAAGAAAAAGGGAAACACAACTGAAGTTGTTTTAGCTGAAATGTATATATAGTATAAATTCTAAAGATGTGATTAATGTCAATATTTTGCATCTCTGATAACTACATTTGAAAGTTCAGAATTTACCAGATACCTCTTAAAAACTTACATCTCAACAGACATCAGATGCTTTTGTTCTCAAGTGGTTTGGAACACTTAGATATTATTTATAAAAAATCTTTTCTAAAAATATACTCTTCATATACTTCTTAAATAACTTTTGCACGTGCTAGTCCTAAAACAAACAGCCCTGCTATTTAAGCCCTTGAAGAACTGTTGAAAGGTACAAGAACTAATTGACATCATCAGAGAAGCTGCTTGAAGCTGAACAACCTTTTCCATGGCCCAGCTTATGCAGAGCCTTCTTTTCAGTCGAACTGTCAGCTTCTTCCCATAGCAGAATTACAGGCTTCAGGAAATAATACTGGTTTTAAGCAAATGCTGGATTGTTGCACTGCATCGTACAGATCTAAAGACTTGAGTCATATTTCGTCAATGTCAGATTCTGAAGGAGTATCAGATTGGTTTTATGGTTAATAGGTTGGAGCTAAAGAGCTTGGAAAATGTCACTTATCTTTAAGAGGTCTGATAGCAATAGCCATTGAAGACACATATAGTTGTTCCAGCTAGCATGACTCATACTTTCTCTACCCAACCATAAGAGTCTCGAGCAGTCACTCAGAAGGAATTAAGTGGAAAGACTGTATTGAGCAGTCTGCAGATCCTTATTTGTGTATTTGTGGGGAACAGGTTGTATCACAGAATGCTTTCTTCTGTGGGAACTGGAAAGGATTTTTGCCTTCCACAGAGTTAACATCCCATCCATATGTGGGCTAGTTTGCATTTTGAGTTATTTTAGTTTCTCTATCTCTCACCCTTTTAACATGGCTTAGATTACAAATTTATCTATCTCATGAGGTAGTCAAGTATCATCCTCACTTTACAGAAAAGTGTTATAGTGCTTAGAGATGCTAACAACAGCATGGATAATGATGCTCAGAGATGCTATTCTTTACTCCTGTGTCAGGAGACTGTCTAGTGCCTTCGTGCTGTGTTCTACCATGCAACTAGCAGGAGCTGTAACCAGTGCAGACCATAGTTAATGAGCGGAAATGACTTCCCATGTTTCAGAACTGTGTTCTGAAACCTCCACGCCTCTTGGTCAATCCTGTTTTTAACCAGATCAGCTTCTCCTCTTTTCTACAGACTGGTGTTTGTAAAAGGAAGACTAAGTTACTGTAGCTAAATAGTTGAGGTTACAAATGTACCATATTTCAAGTCTCTTTCCAGCTCTGAAGACTAAAATTTTATTTCCGAAAATCAAAATATTTGCGTCTTACTTAACCTTGCTGTTTCATGACCAGATACACCCTCATGAGTGGGATGGCTCAGAAGAAGAAATCTGTAAGAGTTAAGTCTGTTCTGGTTCTGTTCCTATGGGAGCTCTGCAGACTTACCTCTGAAAGTTTGGTAGCTGTGTCAGCTAGATGCTGGCTTCAACAGAAATCATGTGCTCCTGCAGGCCAGAGAACAGGCAAACACCCTGTCAACAGCAGTAAATTGAAAAGAACATTAACAGCACATGCTAAATTTCTGTTTCTCAGTTTGAACTGCAGAGAAGTTTCCCTTTATGACTAAGCTCAAAGTAATCGGTATGTTGCTTAGGAACACTTCCAAGTGGTTCTGACACACTTCATCCATTATGGTTTTTTTGTTGCTGTTCATTAATAGCGATGCCCTGGATGCCCTTGGTTTGAAGAGATACTGTTGCCGCAGAATGCTCCTGGCCCATGTGGATCTGATTGAGAAGCTTTTGAATTATGCACCCCTGGAGAAATGAGATAGATGAACAAAGTACCACGCTGCAAACTGCATGGAATGGATCTCTAATGCTAAACTTAAAAATGGACTTCAGGTAGTAAAAGATGAAAGCCACCTGTCGTCTAGCCATTGAGAGATGATCTAGTCATTGAGATGATTGACCTTCTGGAGAAAATATTGCCCTGACACACTAACCTCTTTTCAAGGAAACAAAGGAAAGATGAAGTCCATTTAACCAAGATTTGGAGATGAAGTTAAACATTTGGATGCTTCTTTTTTTAAATCTGTGTTTGGAGTTGTTTTGTGAACTTTTAGCTGCCAGCAAAAATAAGTGTTTGTTCATATAGAGAAATTACTATATTTCAGTAAAATATTGAAATAAAGGAGGTCTTCCCCTGTAGACTTCCTACAGTTTCTGCATAGAGTGTGTGCTTGGATCTTGCCATTTTGCTTGTGCTGGTTTCTTTGAATTTAGGAGTACTATTAAATCTGGTGCTTTGCACTAGGCAGGCGGAGGGATTAAAAACATAGGACTGAAGCTCAGTGTTCCAGCAACAGGGAAGTGGGTAAATTTGGTTAAGAATGAGGCATAACTCCTGAAAGCTGCTGGAGCTAGCAGAGCGTACTTCCCACTGCAGTTAAAGTCAACGTGTGGTCTCCATCCCAATTCTTACGAAACACTGCAGCTGCTGTATTATAAAAAACAGGGCATCAGATGGTGCAGTGCCCTTCAGTTAGGTAAAACATGCATGAGTGTGCCTATGGAAAGCACTTGACGTGAGAATTTACGCATGCTGGTGTGAACAGGATCAAAGTCTTGATCTTGCCAAGCACCTGTACCTCCCTGTAGCTGGTACACATGCAAGCTTTCCACTTGCTTGTCATTTCACTGGCTTCATGTTGTGCTGCACAGGTGGTATAGTACTGCCTGGCCAAATGGAGGCTGTCCTGGAAGAACCAAACACAGGGAGGTCAGCTGTACATACAGGGCTTGTGAAGGTTACCTACATGGGGAGACAGGCACTGACCCTGCCAAAAGGTCTCACCTTCCTGTTGTGCTGTCGGCTTGAAAGCTGAGCATGTTTCACACTGTTCTCCAGCATCCAGAAAACACATCATTAGGGGTGGTGTGCACAGGCAGACACACCCACCTTACCTGAAAATGAAGGAGGCCAATTCCTGCATCTGTGAACGCACAGGATTCTGTTCAAATGCAGTGTTAGCCCATATGCAAATGTGGGACAAATCATCGTTACAGCAGCCTTGTAGAAAACAGGCTAGAACAGATGATGATCCCTCAGCTTGCAGCCTGTTCTTCCTTGGTGCAGTAAAACTTTTGGCATTCACGTATCGGCTGCTGGGTAAGAAGTATCTGGATTTTTTTCCATAGTTGAAGAACCACAGAGAAGTTGAACAAAACCTGGGTTTCCAGAGATACTAATTATTTAATGTGCTTACTAGGTCAAACATGTACACACAAACCTTAAGACTAGATTGTCTCACAAAATAAGCTGCAGGTCAGCTTGCCTTTGGCTGTCACCCCACCAATCTTTACACTTGAACTTGCTTTTCAATTTAGTACAAGGCAATAGTAGATATTTCCCAAATTCAGCAGTTGTTCACTGAAGACGTTTTAAAACCATATTGCTTTGTTCTAATACAAACAGAATTAAGCCATTAAATCTAGTATTCGTTTCATAGTTGATTGGATAGCTTATGTTCAGCATGCCTGCTGTATTAGCTAGTTAAATGCACTTAAACAAAATTTCTCTTTCAGGCTATTTTATAAAAGGGACACTATAAAATATGGGATGACCTTTCCAAACTGAACTCCTGTAGGACACTTTCCCATGTTCCAGTGGAGCGTTACATGGAGATACGTGCCAGGTTGCTCACAGAAAGATCAGAATGCCAGGCCCAGCACTCATTCGTGAGCTGTACTGAGAAAGCGCAGCAGCCCAGGCTGGTACGTCTGGCAGAGGCAGCCGTGCGTTATGCCGTGTGGAAAGCTGTCCGCCATCAGAGCCAAAGAACTGGATTAGACAAGCTGACAGGACTGTGCTTCTATCTGCAAAAGCAATTTTCTAATCTAGTTTTCTGCTTAAGAATAACATGTTTCTTTTCAAAGCTGATGCCGTTGTCCAGTATGAAAAGCTATGGCTCTTAAACACTTATAATGAAGATGGAGTTTGCAAAAACACGGCAGGCCTCATTCAAAAAATTGAAGGAAAAATAAAAACTGCCTTGGTTGCTCTCATTACTGTTTCTCAGACAGAAAACATGGTGCAGTAGAAAACAGTGGCAGTCTGGTATCGCTCTGTCAGACAGACATTACACAAAGAGCAGGAAAAAAACCTGAGCAGCAGGACTAAGCCATAGCAGGCAGTAATATTAGCTCCTGCAGCACATGACAACCTCTCTGCATCGCAGCCTTTCCTTGGGAGTTTGCACATGCAGCATTGACCAAAAAAAGCCATTTTTTGTAATGTGGAGAAGCAAATGGTTTATCATGTTCATGTGAAAGATTGTCTCAAGAGTTTCGTCCTTGGGAGGGTTAGGGGCAGCAGCAGAGCTTAAATTCTGTTCTGGAAAGAGACAGTGAATTTTTCAGTGCATTTCTATAAATCCCAGCTTTCACCCCTACTCACTGGTAACTAAGAAAGTAATTCCCTTTCCACTGTCATTTCTCCTGTGCTTGCTTCTGCAGCTGTTAATAACATAAGTGCATTGGATCTGCTTTCTAACCTGCCAGATCTCTTAGAGAAGAGCCATTAAATATGCTCACAACAACCATATTGTTTAAAGCCAATGTGAAAGACCCATGTATACACACACAAACACACACAGAAAAAGCCTTGGTTTTTACAGAGTCCTAATAAAAAGGAACCCTTAGGAGAATCAACAGACAGGCAGAAGTGGCAAAGAGAGAAATTGTACTGAATATGCAGCCTTTAATTACATGTGGAAACCTGTCAATTGGAAGCTTGCTGAAAGAAAAACCCAACAAAATCCCACCAGTGCTCTGCAGTCATTCAGTGACTTCATATACAAAGCATTTCGTGAATTTTTCAAGTCTGTTTTGAAAGACTGTTGCAGGGCTCACACCTGCTATTGGAGAAGCAAGCAAGCTCCACTGGAAGTGTAATGGGAGAACCCCCAGTGCCCAGGCTGCAGCCTCCCAGGCCAGGGCAGCATCAGGCAGGACTTTCACACCTTACTATCAAATAAAAATAATGAAGTAGTGCTTGAGAAGCATGTGATGGGAACTGAGGTCATGAAAGTAGAGAGGAATCTGCTCGTGGAGTCCAGACGCAGGCTTCTACCTGGAGCATAGCACCCAGGTATGTTTGTGCCTGGAAAGCTTTACATTTCTTGACAGTTTTAACCAAAACAAGAAACAAACCTCTTGCTCACAGTTCTGAGTCCAGCCTCAGGAAGGAAGGGAAGTGCTTTCATGCCTATCTGTAATGAGCCTCAAGCCTCTTATTTCAAAAGCTTAGCTTCAAAAAATCACCCCTTGTAAGCATTGCACCCCAGGGTGATTTACTGAGAGATCTGTGCTGAGTTTTTGTCTTCCTGTATCCTCTACCTAAATGCAGCCTGCAACTGGATACTGAATTCTGACTTCTTGTATATGTTTCTTGTCTATATGAAGTAAAACAGAACTCTGAAAATCCTTACTGCAACCAGTGCACAAACCCCGTAGCTGTTTGTTTCTACTGAAATGCCTAACTAGCCCTCTGACTACAAATCCACATTTCTCTGGTAATG
Source organism: Loriculus beryllinus (assembly GCA_039877255.1). Lineage (NCBI taxonomy): Eukaryota > Metazoa > Chordata > Aves > Psittaciformes > Psittacidae > Loriculus > Loriculus beryllinus. Next base: position 2,229 of record JBCJKH010040844.1, on the reverse strand, counting down.
AACCATGAGGATCCAGAACATGAGCAACCTCTTTACCTGCAAACAGCTCTAAAGGAAAATACACTTTGGCCTTCCCTGACAAAAAAAAAAAAAAAAAACCACAAAACACCACCACCACCAAACCCAAAATGCCCATTTGCCTCTAAAAGCATTTCAAAATAGTTTCTAACTTCAATACCAATCCAAGTAAGAAAGCAGCACTTCTACTGAGTCCCCTCTCTTAGCAGATTCATGTACATCCATTTAATCGTAGTTAGCCAGTGAGATTCTCTTACTCCTGGAACTTCTCACTTGAGACGTCTCCAAATTAATGTTATTTCCACCTGTCCCTGACTGCCCAGATGATGAGCATAGCTTTGATTTCCCCTTCAGTGCATTTGTGCCATGATTTACATTGTGGCTTTGTTTTCAGATCCAATTTTTATTCAATTCCTCCAGAAAGGAAAGCATTTTTGATTGTTCAATAGGGACAGCAAAATAGAGATGTTTGAAAACCAAGGACAGGAAGCTTGTGGCTGAGACTTCGGCTTTGCTGAGCTGCAGAGTTTGATGTATTTCCCACTGAAGTCTGTGGGAGTCTTCATTAATTTCAATGTGACTTAAAATGGCCTGGTAGCATAAGGTGCGTGTGCCACATGCACATAAGGCCATAAAAAACAGGCAAGAAGTTATCTTTGGCTTCAGTAACTCCAGCTGAGGAGAGCTGTGAGGCAACTGATTTCGCTTTGGGCTAGTGCTTGGAAGTAAGACAGTATTTACATGGGACTTAGTCTCATTTAAGCCCCCAACTCTCTCCTCAACACTCCTTTACAGAAATACGTAGGCAATGTAGAGCCAAGACTCACAGAGAGCATTAGCTTTCGCCCAACCCCTGATCTTATTTCTCCTTCACAAAAGCATGTCTTTCAGACTTTGTCAATCACCCATTCTGGTGACCTACATCTTGTCTTGTGCTTGTAGGTAACACATAACTGGGGTGAAGACATGGAGCTCCCAAGCATCACACGGGTTTCCCCAGTAAGTTCCTTCCTGATGCATCTGCTCCCATAGCAAACATTGTGTCTTGTAACAGCCAAGCTAGAAAATTAATGCAGGAAAAGTCCTTCACTTTTCCCTCCCAAATACAAAGGAAGTGTGGTAATAAAAGTGGTTCATTATTTCCTGCTTTCAGAAGCTGAACAAATAGTGATCAAAGACAGGCATGGAACAGCAGACAAAAAGCTAGAAGCCTGTATGCTTCGGGGAGTGCAAGAGACTGACAGTTAAAGCAAACTTCATAGCAAGCAGCAAAGGCTGTGGACAAAACCTTCCGTAGGCACTGATGATGTTGAATTAACCCACACCCCACAGGCTGGATTTGGAGCTAGGAAGAATGAATACTGAATACCCATTCTTTGGAAATCAGACCTCCTTCTTTTAAAAGCAGGTCTACTTGCAGCAATCCAAGGGATGAACTGCTTTTAAAAAAGTAAGAAATAAATCAGTGCCAGGAGTAGGACAGCTGTGCTCAGCACCCACCTTCAGCTGCTAACCTTTTCTTAGGCTTTGAATTACTTCAGAGATTAACATAAATGTCACTGTCCTTACCAACATCTCTCCAGACACCTGATCCAAAGGTATGAAGCTCAATGGGAATCTTTCCTTCAGTTCTGGTGTACTCTGGGTCCATTCCATTCCACCCTCTCTTTGCTTTCTCCAGGCTAGCCGCATGAGCAATGGGGACTCTCTTTGCTCATTTCCATGTAGCATTATTGCTTATGTCTTTCAAAGACAGAAAAATGCTCCACCGTAAGGTGTATATTTTAGGGACAGGCCTTGACAGAGCAAACAGACTCGCTACACAAGCCTTGCACAAGCCACCAGTGTGGTGCCTCAGTTTCCCTGCCTGTACTTCTGAGATGGCACTCATCCTACTTTTCAGAATCTATCATGGCAACAAGGAAAAGCCTAATCTCACCCAACCCCTGGTGTTTTCTTACCTCTCTTTTATCAAGGACCTCCATTGTATACTGCCCTCAAATCCTAGTAGAAGATCTTTAAATAGAGTTTTTTAAAAAATTTTTTCACTGTGGATCACAGAATACCGGGTTGGAACAGACCTCAAGGGTCATCTGGTTCAGCCTTTCCTGGCAAAAGCACGGTCTAGATGAGATGACCCAGCACTCTCTCCTATAGACCGTGCAGTGTGTGGGTTACCACTGCCCTGCTCAGGGTGAGCCTTTCTGGTGT
>JBCJKH010040843.1:0-15117 GCA_039877255.1 Loriculus beryllinus | reverse complement strand
CTTTCTAAGATGTTCTTTATATCTGCACCCTTCAACTCAATAGTCATTCTGGTTTTGTAAATTGCAGGTACAGTTTGTGGGGGTAAAACCTTATATCCACCTACTTGACCTGCTTTGTCATTAGACAGAGTGTGAATTCCATTAAAGTACTTCATTATAAATTATCCATCACATCTGTTAATTACTTTGTTCTAGAGTCCAGATTTTATAGCCAATTAGCAATGGGTTAATAAACCTTTCCTTTTCAATGAGCAATTTAGTTCATACAGTTAGTGGTTCAAAGCCATTTGTTAAATTGTGGTTCAGTAATCTTTAATGCATAGCCATGTTCTTGCTCATAATAGACAACTGCCCATCTCACAGCCTTGTGAAGTTTAGTTGATAGGAACTGAAAAAAAAAAATACCCATGGAAAAGGTTTACAAACACAAACACCTGAAATTTAACAAGAACAACCAAAACCAAAGAGTCTAAACTTTTCAAAGTTCCTGAACATCATCTTTCTTTGATTTGAGGGATGATGGATATAAACTTCTGGAGATTATTATCCTTAGTCACTCTAAAAGATATGTTGACCAACACACAGAAAGGCATCTGATGATATGCTTCAGAGAAGCTTTTTCTGAAAAATACTTAGATGAGTAGTAGATGGGGTGGAACAAGTCATTTGCAGTGAGTAGTTTATTTTTTGCGAATTCCATCATAGAATAGAATGGTTTGGGTTAGAAGGGACCTTAAAGATCATCTAGGTCCAACCCTTCGTGCAATATGTTTCTAAAAACTTGCATTTGTTTCTTCCAGAATTAATTACAGAGGCAGAAATTTAACAAATGCTAAATGGCATAATTGTGTTGTCGTAAGAAAGAAATGGTAAAAAAAATAAATACTTAGAAGTTATATTGAAAATAAAGGCAGCATTTCAGGATCTCAAGAAAATTCATAGAGCTATAAAACCTTTACTTAGTTCTATCAGACAGTAAATATCACTAAACACTTATTGCTTGGAGGGAGTTGTTTCTTTTAACTTTTTGTTTTGTCCATTTGCCTTCAGGAGTTTCATGATTGTATATGTTTTTGTATAGCATCTAGAGGGGCTTGTTAAAAACTGATTTCTGGGGAAGATACAGAGTTTGGTATTTATGCAGTCAAAGTTCATTGTAGGATGGGGCTCTGAGGCAGGTTGCATTGGATTTCTAAGACTCACCCAGAGATACCAGGTAAGGTGAAATGTAATCAATTTTTCATTTACTGCTGCAGGGCAATCCGTGTCACCACCTCTGATATACAGTGATACAATCTTCAGAAAATATATTTTGTCTAACACAGTGTATCTTTCATACAGTATCACTGAGCTGATCAATCAAATGGAGAGAGATATTTAATAAACATGCTTGTAATTCAAGTTAATAACATTCTGGGAATTTTAAGGAAGATGCATTTGGTGACCAACAGTTTCACACTGCTCAAATTTAGAAAGTATTCTGTGTATTTATTTAACTGTTTAACAAGTCCAAAGGAAAGCTGTAAAGGATAAAATCATCACCTGAACTTGACAATAAAATGTTCTGAATGTTACTGTATGTTTAAGAAAACCCCAACCTTCTGTTATTTATATCTAAAATAAATTAATGGACGCAACTAGAAATAGATATATAGAATTGAAATCTTTTAACTGTTTTGATTCTTTGCACAACTTGTGATAGTTTTGTACTAGTTGCTTTTAGAAGGGACAGAATAGCTTTACTTAGAAGTATAGGTTAAAAACAAAGGCTGTCGACATCATCTCTGATTAAACTGACAGTGTTAGCTTTCAAGCTAAAAAATATTCAACATTTGAAATCACACCTACCAAACTATGATAGCCACCCAAGTATGTGTTAATTTTGCAGCTGTGTTCATAAAATATTTTAATATACTTTTAAATGAGGTTAATGCAATGAGGTTTCTTTCATCTTTAAAGTGAACATTTGCCAATAGTAAATATGTTGCATAAGGAAAAGGGAGAGGAGAATTCATATAAGTTTGGGTATACTTGTAGTAAAAATGCAGTAAAGGCCAGCTTTCTAGTTGAGGTTTTCTAGCTTCTGCTGTAAATATTGCCATAAGTGACACATATTGTAGAGCTGTGGTATATGTTGCTTTTGAAAGAAAGATATTTTCACTTACTCAGTGAATTGAGGCCTCATGTTACTCCCTGCAGACCATGTCATACCCCTTGCCAGCCTCTCAGAACCGATGACTTATCCAAACCAAACATCTGCTTTTCCATTCAGTGCAATTATTCAGTGTGCTACTGGGGGCAGATGGTTGTTAATCGGCAGATCATTAACGTGGCAAGCCACTCTCTAGCCTTAGAAAGGTCATAAGGTGTTAAGTTCCCTCGCTCCAGGCTGGTAAGATGCATATCTTTTGATTCAGTTGAATTTCTGATGTAAAGAGCGATTGAATTACTTCATATAATTATGGAAAATCTTTTCATTTAATATTTTTTTCCTTAAAAAAAAAAAAAATTGTTTTACAGCGCAAGAATGGTGCAGCCAAGACATGGTTAGTGTTAATTACACTGTAGCTGTCAGAAAGTTAACAATCCTGAAATCTGATGTGAATCCTAATCAGATCGCGGTGAGGATACTCAGCTGCTACTCTAACACAGGCTCCAGCTATGTGTGTCAATTTTCTGCAGAATTTAATTTAGCCCTAATGATGAAGAAATCTCTCTATTCACACAGTTCTGTTGAGTCAAACTTTGGGCAATCTAAATGAAGTAGACTAGAGCTTCAGGGAGAAGTGGCAGAATGACATGCTAAGGTTGCACTTTCTTTTCCATTCACACAGGTTATATCGAGGAAGCCTGTATTATTCCATGTCCCTCAGACTGCAAGCTCAGTGAGTGGTCTAACTGGTCTCGCTGTAGTAAATCCTGTGGGAGTGGGGTAAAGGTTCGGTCTAAATGGCTCCGTGAAAAACCCTACAATGGTGGAAGACCCTGTCCAAAGCTAGATCACGTCAATCAGGTAATTTGATTTATATTTGCATATTTAGACAGCTTTTTCTATACCCCAGATAATTCTTTCAGCTCTGTTGTTTGTTTATGTAGAAAAACTATACAATAGAAAGAGTATATGTGGGTTTAGAGTTCCTAAGTCAGCAAAGGCTCTGCCTTCATTAATTCCTCATCTGCAAGAACTTACTGTGTTTTCTGAACTGCAAATTGGAGACAATAAAGCATTCTTACCTGCAGGTTGTGAAGACGACATTTGTTTCTTAATATCTTCTCTCACAATGGGTAAAATGTGTCAACAGAGATTCTCAAACTGGTAACATGCTTAGTGTTGTTCCCTAACCATTTTAGATCACAAAGTAAAAGAAACCTTCTCAGGCACTCGCACAGCACTATCCCAGTGTCCCTTAATGGGTTCAGGCTGTAGCTTGACCTTCCAGGTACACTTGCTGTGGCACTGCAGTCCCAGTCAGGGATTCACTTCTGAAGTGAAAATCCCAGTTCTCCAACTAACCACACTTGATTTATTTTCTTTTAGTAGTTTTCTTTTAGTAGTTAGCTGCATAGTGTGGATCCTCTGCAAGTGAAACTAAGCCAAAAAATGTGATCCTAGAGCACACTTGGAGTGCTTTGACCACTAATCAGCAATTAGTCTTTGGGACCAAGTTTAGCACTAGTCCAAGTCAACCCCCTGAAATTTGGTTGAGAGTTTTAGAAAGAAAAACCTTCCTTGTCAGTTGACTTATGCTCTTCAGAGTTGATTTATATTCATATTACTGTTGAATTTAATTTAGTCTGCAGAGGCATGTTAGAAGCCACACAGTCTTCTCTGTAAATATTCACAGATTGAATAAAAATGTGCTGTCAATTTACATTTGAATAAAAATGCATGTACTTAATATTATCCTATTGACATTTTGCTAGCAGAGAGTGAAATTGCTTGTTGATCTGATTTTCTACTTTAGGGAATGTAATTAGTTCTAATTTAGAAAATAATAAGTGTTAAACTGTAGCTAATAAACTAAGTTTGTGATCTACTTTAACAAAATACAAACTAGAATAAGGGTTGCTGGATTTGAGTCAGCATGTAACTATGCTTTAAATTAGGAGGTATGTGTTTCAATAGGAGTAAATTATAGTCTCTACAGAAGTCTTTTTCCTTCTCTATTATGCATGTAATACATAATAAGCTTATATTTTTCTGCATCAAAGGTGATTTTGCTGGAGGTCTGTTAGCCACTTTTATGCAACACTATTGCCCTCTACCGGTACTTTACCTGTAATTTAATTTGTTGCTATGTTGCATGATACTTGCCAAATAATAGGTAGTTCAAAATGTAATTATTGTAAAAATAAAATTGAAATTTAGTATTTCATGGAAAGGGAGCCCACAGATAAGATAGAAATGTCAAAGAATATAGAGGCTGTATTTTTCATTTCTAAATACGTTCATTCTCAATTCAGAAGCATATAGGGGAATACACCTACTTTCTAATTTTGAGCTAATTATTTAATCTAAATGTGATCCACCACTCATTCAGCTGGAAAACTACTGACACTTCAGAATATTTATTTCAATTATTAAATGTCATTTATTTAGGTATTTATTACTTATACATGTAGCATGCTTATCTGCGTACATACAAGGCACAAATGGTTAGACCGACTCTTTGGTGCCCGTGAGTATGTGGAAGATGATATACATAGGGGCTATGCTGTAAAATGAAATCTAGGAATTCTGAACTCTGAGGAAAAGCTGCAAGGTGTTGGCTAGCCCATTCAGGAGAAGTTCAGAGGGAGGATGCTAGCAGTCTGCTAGTGTGTACATAAAAGGCCATTGCAGAGGAGGAGGAAATAATCCATTTTCCATTGCCAACGTGGGTAGGGTAAAAAGCAGTAGGCTTAGACTGTTGCAAGCAGATTCGGGTAAAGCTTTGGGAAAACTTCCTAATGGTAAGGCTGGTGAAACAATGAAATAAAGTGCTTAAGGCATTTGTCAAGTTTTAAGAGCATGTTGCTCTATTTCTGTCAGGGCTTGACACGTGTGACTGTATTTTGGAGAGGGACTGAACATGGGGAATGCTGGATGTTGTCTCATTGAGCATCTTTTCTCCTGGGCCATGCCCGCCAGTGTGATTCCCAAAACCACACTCCAGCTGAATAAAACATGCTTAGTACTCGCTTCACTAGGCTGAAAGTCTTCATAATTACAATAATAATAGTGTCAGGTTTGCTATAAAATCATGCCAATGGCCTTCAGAGGACTTCAAATGAAGAGGCTAATCTGAGACTGTTAGAGAAAATATGGACACCCATTTCTTCTTTGGCACCAGGCATTATTTGCCCCCTTATCCAGTAGGTGGGTATGCAATCCTTACACCACCCAACTGCGAGGGCCTGAAGTTGCTGTTACAAAAAAATGCCAGTAAGGACAGAAGCACACCGTTAAACACATGCAATGAGATACAAAGTTCTCCTTTGTCTTTCTGTCAAAATACCAAAATTTTATGTTACTGGAAAGGTGTATGAGGAGTTTAGGTGTTTCTTTCTGTGCCAACCAGGGTGAGAAATACAGAGCTATTTCCCTAAATTAAAGCTTCCTTATTCTCATTTTTGATATCCCAGATACTTTCCACATGGCTACAAATTGTGCGGAGTCCAGTACCTTCCTTAACATGCATTTACACCACCCATCTTTGTGTCTGAGTTAATGCTTATGTAGTTCAAAGAAGGGCCCAATATGCTGGCTATGTTCATTTTCTTATGCATGGGCTGATCAGCTGCATACTGATACATCAGTCTCTCTAAACATTCATTGTGCAAGGCATTATTTGTGTGTGTAACTGGTGGTATTTTGTTGCAGGTTAACTGATAAACTGTCAAACCATCAGCCCTCTTTCTACCCAAGCAGTGTTGCTGAGAAGAAATGAAAGACTTGTTTAAGACAAAGTCTTAGATGGTCTCGAAATTTTAGTTGTGCTGACTTGATACCCAGAATATGTGAAGTTAGCTGGTATAAAATAATCTTGAAGCAATGGGCTTTAAGTAATTTATGCATAATTAAGCTACTCAGTAAAGGACTTAGGAACTTTTGAAGGATGAGTAGTGTCAGTTCCTTTTATTCCCATGAATCTGTTGTGCTTAATGCTGTCAGAACAATATCAGTTAATAGAGAATTCTAGTATCTTTCAAAGCCATGGAGGATTTTCTCTTGTCTTAGGGAAACTGCATTCCCTACTGTGTGAAGAGTTGATACTCATTACAGGCAAAAAGAGAAAGAAGTTTTATTGTGTGTTAGGGACTGAAAAAGAGGATGGAAAATTTAGTCTCTTCCCACTAGTTGTCATTTATAAATTTTTATTTTCTTCAAAAAGCAAACTTGCAGAAGTGCCATGTGACAGCAAAGGAGATCGAAGAGGAAAAATAGGATGCCTTTTGCTTGGCAGAATTTGTAAAGTATTATTTGAATAAAAGCAAAATTAATGCAGTTTCAATACATATGTTTCACTCTAATCATTCTTTCTTTTTATCTTTGTTTTTTCTTTTGGGTTCATGAAAAAATGTTCATCAGGCTCAGGTAAGAGTTTCTTAAAATAGAGAGATAACCTTAACATATGCTTCTTGATTATGCTCCAATGTTTTGTTGTCTGTTCTTTTCTTGTAATGTATGGTTGAGAAGATATATGAAGCACTGTATAAATTACTATATGACATATTATTTCAATTTTTTATTCAAATCTAAACATAATACCAGTGCTGGTATGCAAATATATTACAGCGATTTTATGTATCCATAATGAAAAATAAAGTGAACCTCTACTGGTATAGCTCAACTTGTGCTCACATCTCTTCAGAAATTCAAAACCCCCACAATTAACGATGGTGGGATGGAACAGATGAAGATAGATATGAAAGACAGAAATAAAGTTTTGACAGATTTTTAGCACAGTTTTTCTGAAAGGTGTACTCATGAGCTAGCCTAGTTGCTGATTTTATGCTAGTTGTGTGGAAATGGCGTAGCATGGGTTTGAGGGCGGAGAAAACCAGGGCATCTGTCATTAGATGTCTTAACTTCTAAAATTTGTTATTTCTGTAGTTTTCTATCAGCCGTTTTATCTTTATTATTACTGCAGCTCCTCAGTCAGCAAGTTCACATTTCTTACTCTTACCAAAAAAGAGCATTAACCTTTTTTTGCGTGATCACTGTTGCATGTTTATCTTACTTGTGTGCAACAAAACTGACTCACAGTGTGGTCTCCAGGTATATGAGGTAGTTCCCTGCCATAGTGACTGCAGCCAGTACGTATGGGTTACTGAGCCCTGGAGCGTCTGCAAAGTGACCAATGTGGACTTAAAAGAGAACTGTGGAGAAGGTGTTCAAACAAGGAAAGTCAGGTAAAACAGTACTATTTCTTCTTCACTTTAGAAAAATGTTTACTGAACCTGATCTAGGCATCTTCTATGCTTGCTCTTCATCCTAGAGCTCAAATCAAATTAATTAAGATTAATTAATCTCACATAATGTTGTACGAGAGCAAGTAAAGCAGTACATGGAGTTTGAGTTGGTTAGGATTTGTTTATTTAATGACTATCTGCAAAATGATGCACAATTTATAAATCCCAACCATAATGTGAATTTAGTTTGAAGGTCAAAAATGAGAGCTGTTCACACAGTGAAATGCTAAATGCTCTCTTTTCTCTGCCACAAGTGCTTAAAAACTGGCACACTTACGTACACGATTTTGTTCACAATAGCACGTGTTTTCTCAGTGTAACCATTTACTTCAAGAAGGTTGAAGTCTTAATCCTTGCTTGAACAAGGTTAGAAATACTATACATAACTGGTCTCACACAGTAGCCTGTAAAGAGATTCCCATAAGAATATTCTTTAAAAACTCTCCAGTAGGAAAAGTCAAAATTCATCAGTGTTTATGTTGAAAAATAGACTTGAACCATCAAGGATAAAGAAAAAAAGTGTTTCAGCCCTTTGGGACTAAAACCATTGAACTTTTCAATTATTATCACATAATGCCGTTAAAGTACTAAATCTATATGCTCCTGATGTATCTCTTGCGTTTACCTTAGAACAGAGAGTGTTTCAATAAATAGTTTAGTTTGATAATGCATGACAGTTGTAAAAAAATAATGTGGTCAAATTAAAGAAACTCCAAATATTTCTCTATGTGTGAAAGGCTTCCTATTGATGTGAGCTTTTGTCTTGCAATTCTGGAAAACAAATGTATGCCTCTTATTTTGAATGATCCTAGTCCTGTACTAGTTGGTCTTCTGCTGACAGATGGAAGGGATAAGTTAATAGTAGATGCCACTTCATTGGAAATACTGTGAAGACTGTCATCTTCCGCTCTATAAACTAAGCATATTCATTTCTCATTTTAACTGGGCCTCCATCTCCTAATTTAATGTAATAGTAGTTAAAAAGCTTCCATGTAGATTAGGGATCAATACTAATAATATAAAATTTTAAAAGTTTTAGTAGTTCTAGATTTAAAATTCTTAACTGAAGGATGCAAAAAATATTACTAAACTATAGTTGATTTGTATTATTCTGTCTTAGAGGTAAGCTAATGTCAAGTAAATCACCTGCCCAGAAACTGTCAGCCAGTCACTGGTAAGGACTGTCTAAATTCTGTGTATTTCATTATATGCCTGTTGACTGTAAAAAAGAGGATTATTTTTGTCTCTTCAGCTTTTTTTGATACTCATGGATCAATATTTAGTTCTGTTACATCAATTACTTTATGATGGTTATGTGCTGACAAAATGTTAACATTTCAGAATACTATGGAACAGAGTTGCTGTACATAATCTATGGCAAATGCAGTTTATGTGCAGTTCTGTTTCTCCAGGTGCATGCTAAACACTGCAGATAGTCCTTCTGACACTGTAGAGGACTACCTCTGTGATCCTGAAGAGATGCCACTTGGTGCTAGAAAGTGCACACTACCGTGTCCTGAGGACTGTGTTATGTCTGAATGGGGATCATGGTCTCAATGTTCTTTGGTAAGCAGTATAGTGAAGTGTAACATCTGTAGCTTTAGGAGGTACTTCAAAAATGTGTACATGAAGTATTGTGTACAGGTGCTGAATTGAGTAGTTATTACATACATAAATATCTGTATTTACTGTTATCTTTAGTGTCATTGATGGTTGCAAATAAAGTGTGCCAGTATTTTCCCTTAAGTGCAAATGCTGCAAAACAACCTGTGTAATGCCCCCAGTGGTCATTCTTAAGTGTGGGGTACGTTCCATGTGGTGGAATAGCTTTGGCAGTGGCTTGTGAGTCTGTCTTTGAGCCTCGCTGTCTGACTCTCCATAGGAGTGCAGTCACTGTACTAAAAATGGCACTATTCTATTATGAGTAAAATCTGTAGATCAAGACTGAGCACAGAAAGATCACTTTGGGTCTTCTCTCCCCTTCCTGCCAGCAATTTCAAAAAGTGTCAAAAACCCTGCAAACCAAACATAAAAATGTGCTTTAGACCTCTCAATATTCAGGCTCCAATGCACTACATTATAGCATTTGGAAAGTGAGCATCACAATGTGTAGTTTATAAGTGAAATGCTTCCAAAGCCCTAGTGCTGAAATATTAACTAGTTACAAAAGTACCAAGGGATTACCAGGTAGAGGATACTCCACCCTGGGTGGTACCAAGGTGAAAGTGCAGACTGAATTCTCTCTGAAATAACAAGGAAATAATTTCTCTTACACAACAGCATGAGCCCATTATTTTATATTTGTGTTTTGTAAACTGATTACTTAAAAGGCAGCTATAATGTTGCATGAAAAGTTTTTAGGGGGCTAAAATACCTAAGCTGTTTCCAACCTCCCTTTCAAGCCATGCAATGGAAGTAGTGTCCGTGAAAGGTCAGCTGAATCCCTGAGACAACCAAATGATGGAAAATCTTGTCCTGCTGCCACCGAGACAGAAGTCTGCACTTTGAACAAAAACTGCTACCACTATGACTACAATGTGACAGGTATTTATGGTGTTATGCTTTAGTGGCAGCCAGGGACTATGGCTTACTTCCATTCACCTTGCAGGACAGATTTTTCAGCTTTCTGTTATTATCTGGAGGGAGCTGTGGAGCTTATACTGAAAAGTGATTCAGGCTATTTGATCCAGAGAAAATATTACTGTGGCTTTACAACTTGGGTGGAGTGTGCATGCATGTCCAGGAAATTTATTTCTCCTGTAATTTTGTGATTTGCTGAAATTCCATGCAGAGAAAACCAACTACAAACTTTTTTGGAAGGCATCATGCCACTATTTGTAGTAAAAGTGGATGTTTCAAAAAATGTGAAGCAGCTGGGCTCCATGAGCTGTCAGGTTTGTAAAAGTTGCGTGTGAGGATTATTTTAGGCCACTGGAATTAGAATTAGGTAGGAAACTGGATCATTATGAGTTTTATCTAAAATGTCTGCTGTGCTAATGAATTCCTTATTTCCAGACTGGAGCACATGTCAGCTCAGTGAGAAGGCTGTGTGTGGTAATGGTATCAAAACACGGATGCTCGATTGTGTTCGCAGTGATGGCAAATCAGTTGACCTAAAGTACTGTGAAGAGGTGAGTGGGTACCTGTGAGTAAGCTCCCTTTTAATGGTGCTAATTAATGTTGAGCCATCTGGGCTATATGGCATGTAACCCATCTTTGCCAGATGTTTTGCAACACTATTCATGGATTGTTAAGTACCTCTGAAATGAACTGTGCCGTCAACAGGGATTTTTATACAATTTCCTTTGGTTACTTCTAAGTGCCTCCATGAACATATGCTAATTATTATGTCCTGAAGGAAAAGACACAATAATTAATAAAGTAGAATAAAGTTAATAAATCTTAATCAGAACACTAATCATTCTAATTTCATACAATTTCTTCATGGAACCTTGGACAGCTGCCAGTATCAATCATTTACTCAACGTGTTGGAAAATATTTCTCATGTGCCATTCTGCAGCAGGGCTGAATGCTAACTTCTTCTATCCAGCTGTGCAATGCAAAAGATACCCAAGCTGTTATGAAAAGATGTGCAGCATGAGTGCAATATTAAATAGGAACGTATATGGAGAACTATTAGAGAGGGGCCCTTAAATTTTGAAGGACCCATTTGGCAAATGTTTAAACTAATTTAAGATTTGACAGCTCTGGTTTTCTGACACCCTGCATGTTGGTCCTAATGTTTTTATTTACAGGGAGTCAGTAATGTGAAGGAAAATGGGAAGACAACACAAATGCTATATCAAAGGCAATCCCACATGTGTTTCTGATGGAAAGAAACTGAGTTCATTTTGGCTTCCATTCTCTTGCCACCCTGACAACGGAAATAAAATCACTTGCAGTGAGGGACTAAGGCTGAGTGAGCTCCACAGCAGCTTTGGTACCAACACACCTTTTCGTTGAGCTTTCCTGGCTAAAAGCTGCTTGTCCTGGTTCCCAGACAAGCAGTGGGAGTCAGGAACTCATCATGTACTTTGGACTATAGTTCTGTAATGGTATATCTTACCTACCTATCTGACTCCAATCCCTTCTGATATCCTGGACTCCTGAATACACAAGTCCTTAGCAAAGACAGGCACCTTTTGTTCCAAGTTCCTCCTTCACACATAGCTTTTGGGTTTTACCATCAAGTCTTATAACTTGATCATTTATATCTCAGGAAAAAACTCATGATCTGGCTACCTCCCAGCAAGTTTCTCTGAAGTTAATAGGGGAATGAATGCATTAATGCATTCTGTTAATGTCTCAATGCGTTAAAAGAAAAAAAAAAAGGCTCTCAGGTTATTTGTAAGGGACTGCAATATTGATGAATTTGTACCAATGCATGATTTAAAACATCCATCCACGTGAATATTTCAATAGAAAAACATATGTTTTATTTCAAGGGGGAAAAAGTTCTTTTACCATAAAGCCAAGAAATTATTTGTGTTATTAACCAAAGATTTTGAACAGCATTTAGAACAAATTATTACATTGTACATTAAAATCTCATTGAAGAAAACCTTTGGACCTATCCTGCTTTTAAGAAATTAAAGTTTATTACTCAGAGAAATAATTGGGGCAACAAACTAATATCTCAAAAGGTACTTGCTGTAAATGACTGGCTAACAGATGTCATTGAAGTGGGGTACTGGCTTTATCGTCAACCACTGTGATAGTGTCTTATTTGCTGCTTTTATTTGCTAGATCATACAGAGATATGTTGTCCTGTAGAAAGCTCTGATCCACTCCCCAGTCATACTGTTAAGACCATTTGTAGAATTAAGAAGTGGTACAATGAGGTCAAAAGCTGATCCAATAACTGTGAGGAGTAAAACCTGCTGATCTGATTAACAAGAAAGCCAAGCTCTTGAGATTCTACCCTTCACTCTAAAGATGTAAAAGCCAGCTCTGTGACCTTCCAGGTCATGAGAGGAGAGTATCCAAGAAATCATCAATATGTGAATACATACTATTCACTTCTTACTAATTTAATCACAAATAATCTTTCATGGTGTTTGGTTTGGTTTTTTACTGTCTTTTGCATTATAAGGGTAGTGCAGAAGGATTAAGGGAATTTCAAAATAAGGTGCTTATGGTTAGAAAAGTTGATGCAAAGATAAAGATGGAATAATTTTGTAATAACTTAGCTAATGGAATATCCTTTGGGTTGTCATAAAATTTTATCCCAGATGTGTGAATAAGACGAAAGTTTTGTTAAATTTATATGCAGTTGCATTTACAGAACTATGATTCTTACTATTATATGCAAAGAAGAGAGATCAGAATAGCTAAACCTGTCCTGATCCCTAAGAAATTAAGATGCCCAATTGCAATATTTGCGTTCCTATACAATATGTGGTTCAGGAAAATAATAAAAGCCAGATATAAAAAAAAAAAACCAAACCAAACCCAACCCTTCACACTGTGTTTTGACTATCTCCATCTCCAAGCATGAGCATCAGCATGGTTAAATACATTTCTTCCAAACCCCTGTGTTCTGAATTCCTAATGCGCCCATATGATCTTGTGTTTGTTTCAGTCAATCAGCTAAAGAAGCTAGCCAGTCATCCTGATTACTGCCAGGATGAATCAATTTCTAGAGCTTATTTCCAAGTCCTCTTTATGTTAACATAGTTCCCTTCAAACTCTCAAGACACAGTAATGCTGGATTACTTGGTCTCTAACTCTACCAAATTAGCGCATCACGAGAACTTGGCTTGTTTTTTCCTTGAGTATTTGAAAATCATATCACCTAAAGCAAGCTGTTCCTGGTTATATTCACATTTATGGGCTTATTTTTATGCATTTATCTTTAATTAAAGATGAGAAAAGCCTAGAAACAAGCAGTTTTGTCTGCATTATGAGGCAAACTTTTCTGTTCCAATGGCAAATAGTCCGCTTGTCAGATTACATGATTAACCTCCAGCAGAGGTTAATCTGCAGTGCCAAACATTCCTATAAACAAATGCAGATACATTTTGTGGATCACAGAATTGGCAGAGCATACTGGCCTGGCAGCCTGCTGCCCCTGGCATGTGTGACCAGTACAGGGTGCTCATCTAGCTTTTGATATAACTCCTTCAGTACTTACCATTCTTGAATCAGAAGCCACGACTCATCCAGAACAGAGACTTTTCCAGAATAGATGCTTAAGGCAACTACTGAACACTTTTCCAAATGTTTTCTATGTTCTTCGTGGTGAACAGTGGTTCATCAAGGAAGGAGAAGGATGAGAAAAGAATATGTGAGAATACTGGCAGCCTGGCAGTCGTTTCCCCTATCTATTTAGCAGCACTTCAGTATCTAAAACATGCAAACGGCAGATCACTGTGGGTAAGCTGGCCTTCAGCTTTCACCCCTTCACTTTTATATCTCACTTGGGCTTTTCCTTCTCTAGATACCAAAGTCCAGCTGAGAAAGTAGAGAGTAGTCATGTTTCTGTAATTGGCTTTAAAGCATTTGCTCAGAAGATATGACCCAAATATAGACTTCAAACACAGTTCTCTAGTTTACCCAATTAACCAAATTCCAGATAATGCAAAGGTTTCATGCTTTGCCTGTGTGCGATATCTGCATAATTGTTATCCTGTACCACAGAAAAAAGCCAAGAACTCATTCTTTGGTGTATAAAACAGAACAGAGTTCCAAGACCTCATTTGTCTCAATAAATGGTACTGCAAATGCAAATTCAAGATTTGGTGAGTCTATCGGGGTTAGACATTTCCAGTACTTGTTGTAGTTTATTTATGGAGGACATGTTAATGTTGTGCTTAATTATTGCTCTATGCTTCCATTTAGAGGGAAATAGTGTTTTTATTTCCTTTTTAAAGTCTGAACTGCTGGTTTTATGTCATTAACCTTTCCAGTCATTAAAATTAATGGGTTTTGAAATGTCTAGTTTGACTTTTTTTTTTTTCTTTTTTAACTGTGTGAGGGCTTTACTTACTTAAAAATGTCCACAGCCTCCTGGGATTCCAAAAGGCCTCAATGATGATCAAGGTCCACTGGTGCGGGCCAGTGAAGAACAGTCTTTCATGCTGGGAAGCTCTTCATATTGTCAGGATTGATTTTCTTTCACATTTTAAGTCATGCACACTATAATCAACCTATCCTTTTAACTCATTCTGAAGCTGGGCAAGCTGCAGGGATTACTGTTGTCATGCTAATATTTTTGTCATCAGTTATGTTCCATCTTGCATCATATATTATTATGTGTGTTAGTGATAATATCTCTTTCCTTCCCTGGATGGGGAAAATCTGGACCACAGGATTTTATAAGAACATATAAATGGCTTTATAGGATCAGACCAAAGGCCCATCTAACCACTGTACTGTCTCCAAGCATGGCTGTAGATACTCTTCCTTCCCTATGGGTATTTCATCATTTGTTAGCGTTAGACAGACTCTTGCCAAGAGAAATGCTCAGTACGAAGTGTATTTTTGGGAAACATGCTGTTTTCTGTGTTCCCTTCTCTCATATTCCTCCAGCATTTGCAGCTGTTACTTTAAGAATGTCAGGGAATTCTGATTTTGCAAAGCATTTCAGGCACAGCTACAGGTTGGGCAGAGAAGAGATTCAGAGCAGCCCTGCAGAGAAGGACTTGGGGGTGGTGGTCGAT